>VWZG01010924.1:399-24221 GCA_013396735.1 Grallaria varia
GTGTGTGAAACTGGGAAAGAGCGTGTGTGTGTGTGTGTGTGTGTGTGTGTGAAAAGCAGCTGTTACATACCCTCAACGCGCAGGCGAGCGCCCCTGAATGGAGGGAGACCTCCCCTCCCACCCGGGCCGGAGCGGATTGGCCTTGCCGTGCCCGCCGTCACGGCCGCACCGCCCACGGCGGGGGCGGTGTGAGGGCGCTGAGGGAGCGCCTCACAGCCGGGATGGTCGGCGTTCTCCTCCTCCCCTAAAACACGGGGCGGGGGTTAATGTGTTTAATATAACTGTGTTTTTTTCTCCCTTTGGAAAGTTGTGGAGGGAGTTGCCGCCTTCCCCACGCCAAGGCTGGAGGAGCCAGGCCTGACCGCCCCGCTAGTGCTTATCTGGGTATCCAGAGCGTGCTCAGGACGGGTGAAATACAAACACACACGGCTCCACGCTTCTGTTAAAATAAGTATTTCAAGCATCAAACAAGGTTTGAATATCTGGGTGTTTTTCCTTCCAGCTGTTTTTTCCTTCCCAGCCCGTCGGGGAGCAGGCAGCCAGGCGCAGGACGAACAGGCACTGCAGAGGAGGAGCTCTGCTCCCCGTCCCGGAGCTGCAGCTCCGTGTGGCCGCTGCAAGAGCTCAGGTAGAGGGGGTTTGAACCTTCACGGGCTGTTGTGCAGCTGGGGATCGAGCCTGAACCAGAAGCAAAGAAGCAGCAGCGCTGGGAAATGAACCGCTCTGGAGCCAGACTTTTCCCGAATTCTCAGGGCTCAAAAAATGACAAGCACTAAAGTAAATCATAATTAGTGAGGTGGTGTGTGCATGCAGCCAAGAAAGCCAAAAGAGGCAGCTGAACACGGGGATGGCAGTGCCACTTTGGGAGTTCCCTGCCTGCTGGACAGAGACATGGGGCTTTAAATCCACATTTCCGCCCTTGAGCAGCACTTCAGATTTCATATTCTTGGGATTGTCCAATGCTGAGAGTTTTGCCCATGGTGGCTCATCCCCGTCCCTGGGGCACTCTGGTAAGGGGAGATGCTGCAGGCATCAGTCTGCCTGCACTCAGCAGCCTATTTTTCCCACCACTCTCCAAACAACACAAAGCTTTCTTCCCAGTAACTTTTCCATTAACAGTCTGCGGGAAGTGACCATTTCCAGAGAAGTCCTTATTTCTGCTGCTGAGCAGGACCTGCTGGCACAGGGAGGAGGAATGGATGGGACAAAACCTCATATTGTGCAAGAGGACTGAAACCACTGGTTTTGACAAGAAATGCAGCCCTGGAAATAGCTGGGAGCAGGGGGTGAATGTGTGGGTTGTTTTTCCACGGAAAAAGCTTACAACCCTTTCCTCTGCCTCTGGTACAGATGGGGTCTTCGTCCCTCCTTGAAGGGAGGTAGGTAGCTGCTGAGGTTTACAGCAGCGGCATATCTGAGCCGTTCCTATTCAGGGCTGGTATCGGTGATCTCCATCCCTCTCCTCTGGTATTCCTGTCAGACATCCAGGACATGGGTCTTCTTGGAAAAATTTTGGTTCTCTGGGCCCAGTGTGGATTTAAGCTAAAAGGCACAAGCCCCTTTACCATGTGCAGAGTGCAGGTTTGGTTCAGATATCGCAGCCTGTGGGAGGGAGACGGGGCATATTTGCGAGGCCACATGGGACACTTGGCACCATCTGCAGCTCTTGGGTCTGTAGCCAACATTTTGCTGAGGTGCTGCTGGCAGCACGGATCTGACAAGCAGCTGCAAACACCGCCTTTCTCCATGGGTATCGAGAAGAAAACCCAGCTGGGTGAAGAAGTTTGGCAGCAAGGAGGGAGGACCCTGTGATCTTTCCTTCAGAGGATGAAGGCTCCCTCGGAGGAGCCAACCTGCAACAGGTGCCCAGAAGGAAGCTCGAGGGCAGCCTGAGCAGGAGGAGCTGCTCTGCAGGTCACACTGCTTGGGCTGATATTGCTCTGGGTGGAAAATGATACCTGGTTCCAGCTGGGTGGAAAATGATACCTGGAAGGAAGGGACGCCGCAGCTAAAACAGAACCGCTCCACAGGCAGGATATGCACAGCTCTAGGGATGTTCAGAACACCCACCCCTCATGCCCACCTGGGCACTGGGACATGCAGCCCTTCCAGATGGATTCCCTGCTGCTTCCGGTTCTCTTCCAGACTTCCAGCCCTTACATCTGGCCCCAGTTCAGCACAGCCAAGCCAGTCCACACCCAGAGCACAGGGAAAAGCTTCTTTCTCTGCCAGTTCCAGAAAGACATTGTCATCCCTGGCTTTTTCAGACTCTAGCTGAGCAAACATAGGTGCTGCTCTTCACACTTGCCAGCTGTCCTGTTCTGGGTCATGAGCTCCCTCACTGGCTCTAGGGCTTCATTTGCACCAGCTGCCTTTTTGCTTCCCTCATCCAAAAGCCTTGGGCTGCAGCTGCTGCTCTGAGACTGGCATCGCGTGCACCTGAAGGTGCTGGAACTGGCTGGCAGCCTGGGAGTTCCCCCTAATTTTTGTGCTCTATAGGCTTGCTCAGAGCAGGTCCAGCAGCACAGAAGCAACGCCCTCACTCCCAAATCCTGCAGCGAAAAGCAGCAGCAGGAAGATGCTGTGGCCAGACAGGAGATTGATGCTCTGGGGCTTGGCAAGGCCCTGGGAAAAGAGGCAGGTGCTTGGAGCAGGGAGACTTGTTTCCCCCCAACTACCAGGCACAGCCCATCATGCTGCTTCCCCTCCTGCCACTATCCTGCCCACTTGGGAAAGCTGCCTGCAGCCTGGTTATATCTGTCTTGGCCTCACCCAGGCCAAGAGTGGCCCTAAACACACCTTCACGTCCCTCGAAGTCAGTGTGTCCCCAGGGACAGGGCCAGCTTGTTTTTGGGGATCACAGCCTGTGCAAAAGCCCTAAATTTCCTGTGTCTCCTTTCCTGCCCAATGCCCCCATGACACCAAAGAGTACTGGTCACTGGTAGTATATTTATATATCAATACAAACAAAACCAAAACAACCCCCAAAAAAGGAACAACAACAAAAAGGTTTCTCTGAACAAGAGCAAAATAGGAACATTTACAAATAGTTCTGGCTCTGGCTTGGATCAAGTTAATGTTAAATAAAAAAAAAAATAAAAAAACCCAATCAATCCCTCCCCCACCCCCCAAAGAACCCAGAAACAAAAACTACCCAACGCCCCTTGTCAAGATTATAAAAAAATAAGAATATACACATTCAAAGATCTTATTACAATATAAAGTTGGGGAGGCCCAGGCAGTGGTGGGGGCTCATTGCCTCTTCAGGGTTTGGGGTTTATTCTTGCTCAGCCCTTTCCCAGCCTGTGACTCAATGCAGGGCTAGGCCTGCAGGTTCCCAGTGGAGCTTGGGAAAGCCAGGCAATCCAGTGAGCCAGTCGGTCCCTGTGTCCCCATCACCTCGTACCAAGTGACTCCTGCGGCAGCACCCCAAGGAGCAGGGGATGCCTACTTCACACTTCACACCCCCCCAACAACCCAAATCCTCCAGATCCTCATAGGAGCAGAGCTGCTGTCTCCGCAGGGAAGATGAGACAAAACCAGGGGGGACACCAAGCATCCTCGTGCCTCCAGTGGGACAGTCATGAGAGTGGGTACCAGGACCCAATGCTGTCTATGAAGGAAAAAAAGGGCAAGGGGAAAGATAAGACAGAGCCAGGACCAAACTCACCGCTCCAGGGATCACAGCAGTGAGGTGGCAGGACAGCAGGAACCCTTGGGAGCTGGTAAAGGGGAGCTTGTATATACGTATCTATGTAACAGCTCGGGGAGCACAGCAGGGGTATATTATATACACACATACATACACGCACACAGATGGAGTGGCAGGTGAGACCAAAGCACATGCCTCTCAGCCCCAGGACTGGGAATACATTTCCTAGGACTTTGCAAAGCTCCTCTCTAGGTACAGCTTAGGTGGTCCCAACAACAAAAAAAAAAAAGACAAAATAAAAAAAAATAAAATTAAAAAAAACACAACTTGAAAAGAAGACAAACTACCTCCACAACCAACCAAACCCAACCAAAACACAATGGGGGGCAGCAAGAGCCCCTTCCCATGCCAGCAAGTGGCAGCCACTGTTTGGGTTGAATAAGGCACAGTTCCATAATAGTGCTAACAGCCGAGGGGCTCTGGCACTGCCACCTCAACAGCTCTGCTGTGTCCCGGCAGGCGCCGAGGCAGCTCTGGCAGCCCCCAGAGGATGAGAAGGGGGCATCTGCAGGGAGGTTGGGGATCTCAGTGCCCTGGTGAACTCTTCTCCTGGGCAGCCCGGCTGTGGTTGGCGAGCAGCAGGCCCTCATGCTGGGCATATTCAAGGATGGCAGTGTAACAGAAGTAGTACTGCTCGGGGGTCTGGATGCTGAAGGCGCGCTGGGTCCGCATGCGCAGCACCGTCTGGTAGATGTTCAGAGTGCCCACATCCTGCAGCTGCGACAGGCAGATGTCCAGTGCACAGAAGGTACCTGCGGACGACAATGGGAAGGCATCAGCCACCAAACTGCACCATCACTCCCCCTGGCGAGAACTGGAGTGGTGGTCCTCAGCCCCCCACCAGTCTCGCACAGGCATTTGTAGGATTCTCCCAGGTCTGATGGCTGTGAGAAATCCTGAGGACATGCATCCCAGGTCAACCAAACACACTGTGGGTCCCCGGGATGCTGACTCTGGCAGAGAAGCTAGACATTCATCTCACCACCCCCAAGACCTCCACCGCACCCGTTACCTGTCCTGCCAATGCCGGCACTGCAGTGGACCACGACCGGTGGTCCCCCAGGGTGACCCTTGAAGCGAGGTCCCAGGGCACTGACAGCCACCCTCTGCTGCTGCTTCACAGCCCCCAAAAAGTCAATGAGCGTGGCTGCGGAGGAGGGGACGCCATAATCAGGCCAGCTCAGGTACTGGAAGTGGGACACCAGCCGCCGCTCCCTGGTCTGGGGAAAGCAGAGGGATTAGACCCTGTCCCCTCCTCTGACCCACTGTGCCCCCATGCTGTCCCTCACCAGGCAGCTCTGGCCACGCACCTCTGAGCTGTGGATCTCCAGGATGGTTTTCTTGTAATGGCTGAGGTTCTCCACGCCCAGATTGGTGATGGTCAGTGCCCCAAAGCACACCTGGAAATCCTTCTCCAGAGGCCAGTACTGGCCACACTTCCTCCTGCCTCCCTCCTCCAGCCTGGGAGCAAGACAAGGACAAGCTGGTGATGTCCTTCCTGCCCTGCCTGGGACATGTCCCATGCCACCCAGCCTTGGCCCTTTGGGAATCCCTCAGGAACCAAACAGTATGTACTTGATGTGATGTCCCCCTGCTGCATGGGGCCCAGCACTGCTCATCCCACACCAAAAATGCTCATTTCACACAGAAAAAGAGGGCTACGTCCCTCCACGAGCACTCACCGTGTTGTCATCACGATCACCAGGACATTCTGCTCCCATACCATGCGCCAGAAGTCACCGTAGGTGTTTTCCAGAGGCCCTACAAGGACAACCCACACATCAGCCCAAAACCTGATGGATTTGGGCAAACCCCTTTGCTCAGCTGCCTCCACCAGCCCCACATCATCCCCACAGGGACCCACAGTCCCTTCCTGTAGGGATTGACCCAGGTGTGGCTCCACTTGCCCTGCCTGGAGCTGCCATCAATTACCCCCCCTAGCACTGAATCAATTTGGCTCAGCACTGATCCCCTCCTCTCTGCTTATCCCTGGGCAGATGGGGAAAATCCAGGGGTGGGACAGGGGCCTGCTATTGTGGATGAAGAAGGATGGAACCACTCGCTCTCTCTCAGGAGAAACTCTACTCCCTCCTGGCTGGAGAGTGGGAGGGGAATAAATATATCCAGGGAGGAGCAAATATACCCGGAGAGAAGGGGGACCTGCTGGGCAGTGTCCTTCTCCTGGGATGTCCCCCACCACGGCTGGTGGCTGACACTGGGCAGGGAGGTGAAGCCCACAGGTGCATCAGGAGCAGAAGAACCTCTTGGAGGCTCGGGCCATACCCTGAGTGCCAATGTAAGCATTCCTCTGCTTGTAGCCATCCATGAAGCTTGCATTGATGTAGTCAGTCAGCTGCAGGAAGAAAAGCATGGATGAGATAAGGCCTCCAGACCAGGATGGCTGCATCAGCTTCTGCAGGACTGTGAGGTTCCATCCAGGGCTGTCTCACCTCCGGGCGACTGTACGGCTTCGCCAGCCTGACACGGGTTTGATCCAGGCAGGGCACGTCCCCGTACCGGTTCTTTTCCTGGTTGTAGGGTGCCCTGGGAGGGAGGGGAGAGGGAAGCAGGGAAGTTTTCCAGGCAGGGAAGGCAAAGGCAGCATGCCCTCCCTCTGTGCAAACTCCTGGAGCCTGTGGCCTGGGCTCTGCTGCCATCACCTGGCCAAAGCCTCAGGAAGCAGAGTCCCAGCCAGGTCCTGGTCCCCGCTGTTCCCAGCGACTCCCTCCTACCCCGGGGGGGCTGCAGGACCCACAAACGGGGCTCACACCATCCCTGGGCCGGGGTCCTCTGTTGCTAACCCAATATACCACACCCTAATGAGGCCGATGGACCACCACCCAGCAGCAGAAGTGCAGGGAGGAGGGCACTCAGCTTTTTGGGGTGAGAGGGGCCCCTGACTCCTTTCCCCCAACTCACAAAGAACAGACAAAGGTGCCGGCTGGGCTCCTGCGTCGAATATCTTCATATTCTTCGTAGATGCCCCGTTTCTGCTTGTGGCTGACGTGATCCAGCAGCTCCTGGAGGGTAACGGACTTGGGCCCAGGGACATGGACGGAGCCGTTATCTTTGGGGGCCGCCAGCGGCACCAGGATGAGCTCGTCCAGGGGGTCGGGGTGCCCATTCTGCTGGGGCATGAACCGGCAGTTCCAGCTTAGAGGGTCCAGTTTGAGGGAGCCCCCGAGGTACTCAGGGAGGCATTCCCGGGGCAGGTGTTCCTTCAGCTCTGACATCTTCACCATCTGCACCTGCATGAGGAAGAGGAAAGGCAGGAGTGACTCCAAGAAAGTTGGAGAGGATTCACTGGGGTTGGGGACAGGGATGCCAAAGGTCTGGTGCTCAGTGGCTTCCAGCAGATGGGGCTGAAAGCAGCACAAGCTGCTTCCACCACTCCGTCCCCAAAGGGAAAGCAGCCTCAGCCCTCCCTGCCGAGGGTCCTCTGCCAGGAGGGTCCCCACTCACCCGCTCCCGCAGCTTCTCTTTGAGCAGCAGGCTGATGATAGAGTAGGGCACACGGAACCACATGGGTGCTCCCACGATGAAAACTTTCTTGAGCCGAGCCGGGAAGGCACCCTGCGGTCAGAAGGAAGGGATTGGATCCACGCTGCTGTGGCAGGGGACATGTCCCAGCACAGGTGACACTCAGCAAAGGGACCCTGTGGTGGCAACACCACATCCGAAGTGTGCCTCACATGCTCACGGCTGTGTTTGTTTTTAGGTGCCAAATTACCTCCTTGGAATCAGGTAGGCAGAGGGTTTGTCTCTGCAGGGGAGAGGTGAGGACCAGGAACTGGGACTGTGCAGAGAACACACCCCAGCCAGCATTTACTGTTAGTGCTTTTTTCCAGAGAAGGGAGGTGGCACCAAACACCAGCACTATTGAAAAATAATTTGCATCTGTTTTCCCAAAAGTGCCGCCAGCAGCTATGAGAGGAATCCGGCCTGGGGACAGCTGGTCTCTTCTGCCTGTGGGACACCACAGCCCCAGCCAGGTTCAGCCTGGCAGGCTCCCCATGCTTTCCTGAGGTACTGCGAGGCTGGAGCCTGTGCTCCTCAGCTGAGACATGGTCAGCATGGTCTGGGGGGAAAACTGATGCCAAAACCACAGATCTTTGGGTTCTCAGTGAGTGAGTTGCCCATGCACTGTTCCTGGACATCACCTTGAGTAGGTTGAGGATCTTCTTGCTGAGGTCCAGCTCAAAGTTGGTGTACTGTGACCCTGCCATGTCATAGATGAACACTAGCCCGTTCCTTTGCGTCTCAAAGCTGAGAGAGAGGAAAGACCAACATCAACCCTACAACATGCAAACACATGACTCCTGCATCAGCAGCTCTGCTCCACACTGACGCCAAAAATCCCTTTCTGTGCTTCCAGAAGGACTCACGGACCCAAACCTCGCTTCTGCACTTCCCAGCTGCTGCACCATCTCTTCCTACAACCTTAAGTTAAGCCTGGCTCGTACCTTAAGCCTGTCTCAGCAGCATCACCCATGATGGGTAAGGTCAAAACCAGAGAGAGCCCTGGGGTGAATGTCCCAGCCTTACACTTTTGGCAGGGCTCACATTATGCCCGGCTGATGGCAGGGCTGCCTCCTACCCAGCCAAAGCCTGCAGGAATCTGGGGCTTTGCTAAACTGAACCCAGGGCATGGACAGGGCAAGGCTGCAAAAGAGCCCGGCTCAGGGCATGGGGGATTTTGTTCCCCTGCTGAACATCTTCACGGGGAGAACTCAATGGAGTTCAAACGAGGGAATTTCAGGCCACGGGGAGCAGCGACCTCGCTGGGAAGGAAGGGGCTCCCCAGGGACCCACTGGTGTGACACAGGGTACCTCGGTGGAGGCAGACTCACCTCTCCACGGCCCGGTCTAGCAGGTAGAAGAGTGCCTGGAGCACCACATGCTGCACACTCTTACTGGGGTGGTGCAGCTTGGCTGTGAACAGGGCGATAGAGGCTCCCGAGGGGTCCCGCACGCTCTGCCGAGGAAATAGGGTCAGGCTTCTGCACCACCCATGCAGAGCGGAGCCAGGATGAGCCCCCTAGTTGGGATAACTCGGGGGGACACCCCACCTACCAGAATGGTGAACTTCCCACTGAGCAGCTCCGAGCGCAGTGGCTCCTCATGTGGCTTCAGCTTCACAATTCCCTCCTTCAGCCGTGTCTCCTGTGGGCAGGGAGCTGCCGTGACAGGGGACACAGACACCCCAGCACTCTGTCAACCACCACAGCCCCATGGGGCACCCAGCCCTCCAAGGGAACTTCTGCTCCATGAGCCCATTTTCCAGCACACATCCCAGCATGGCGAGGAGCAGCTTTGCAAAACCAGGTTGGGCAGAGCACATACGGTTCTGAATCCTTAATATATGGGGAGACGCCCTATAGGCAGCATACAGAGGTCAGAAGGGCACCCTGCGAGCTGCTCTCAGCAGAGGGGAGGGGATTGGGATCAGTGAGATCTCCATGGTAACCTCTCTTGGCTGAAAAAGGATTTTCCAGCTGGATAAAACTTATATGGGAGTGGAAAAAAGAAAAAAGAGCAGGGGGAGGGTGGTGCTTGGGAGCAGGGATGTCCCACAGAGCAGGAAGCCCCTGCCCAGAGGGGTCCTGGCCCCGCTCACTTACGCGGTAGGAGTGGAAGAGCTCGATGGCCCGCAGGACGTCGAACTTGCGGGCCATGAGGAACTTGACAGCCACATTCCAGGAGAGCGGGGACACATTGTACTGCCCGGTCCACTTGTTGATCTCCTCCAGGAACTGCTTGGTTGCCTGTGGAAGAGACCAGGGACATGCAGTGAGATGGTGGGAGGAACAGGAGGAGGAGTGCCTGAGGAACATCCCTGGTCACGGTGGGGGCTACACAGTCCTCAGCAAACCCAGCATCTCCTCAGGGTGAAACGGAGAGCTCCATAACGAAAGGGGTAAGGGCAGTGGGGATGGAGATGGGAGAAATGCCAGCATGGGAAAGGGAGAAAGTGGTAAGAGAAATGGCCTTGGGGCTGGGAGACACTCATGGAAGGGAAAGGGGGAGCAAGAGGAGGATTTTACAGGCATCAAACTCCCGTTCAGACACAGCAGCGCCAGCACAGCAGGTAGCCATCAGCTGGCAGCAGCTTCCTGGGGTTGCAGCTCCTCCGTGGAGCAGCGAACCTGGCTGTGGGAACACAGGTAAAGAGCACGGAGGGCTGACCTTTTGACCTGCTACAGGACATGGATCAGCTCAGCCAGTAACACCAGTTTCACATGGCCATGGAAGACCAGGAGGGTCTCAAGATGCAGTTTTGCTTTCTGCTGCGTATTTATGCCCTGTCCAACACAGGACTCCCAAGGGAGATGGAGCAGAGAAGTCCAGCCTTCCACTAGATCCTGCTCAAAGAATACAGGCAGGGCAGAGGGACTCTCAAATTGCCTTGCTCCCACCTGGGGCATACCCCAAAATGGAGGAGCTCCCATCCTCTCTAGAGTGGAGGATGACAACATCATCCAAGGAGGAGGAGGAGGAGGAGGAAGAGGAGGAAGGATAGGGTCCGAAGGAAGGCCGGCTCCGGGAGCAGGGAGCACAGGCAGGTGACGGTGTTTGATGTCAGGTGGCAGCACAAAGCTACTGGGAACTCTTGAGTCAGAAAAGGTTGTCGGTGTTAATGACTTCCAGCAGGAAGAAGTGCAGGGCTGGGGTTTATCGCGGCATGAGGCTTGGCAGGGGCAGCGAGCCCTTCTCATGGGATGAGCTGAAGGAGCCTGGCTCATCCGAGGTGTCTCTACCCCAGCACATCACAGCCAGGAGCTCCATAACTCCCGGGCAAGAACATGGGAAAATAAACGGGGCAATGCAGGAACCATCTTCAGCCTTACCACAGCACACATCCACATGTATGTATATAGCAATATACCCTATCCATAAATATATTCTACCCAATATATCCTGACTGTACCTCCACTTCTCCAGGGCATCCTCTGGGGCCCTTAGCTGCCCAAAATCTAGGGCTGGGGATGCAAATCCAAAATAACAGTGGAGATGCTCCTTCCCCAGCATGTGCAGGATGGCCCGGGGAAGGAGATGAGTGCCAGGTACACACACCCCACCCTGCCCTTGGATGGAGAACAGAGCCAACACTGCAGCCTGAGATGGTAGTGATACCCCAAGATGATGGAAAGGGGGGCCCCAGGTGATGGGAGGAGGGTCCAAGGGGCACAGTGGCAGCGAGGAGAGGATGCAAGAGGTGGTTCAGGGCTCCTTCCTCACCATCTAACCCATCACACTTCACACAGTCCAGCTGTTTCCAGCATCTATCACGAGGGATGCTGGGCTTTTTGCAAGGGGGAAGACGCACAAGAACACGCACTGGCTTTGCAGGGCAGCTCAGCCATGAGTTCAGTTTCCCCTAGGAACAAAACCAAATTCCAAACTTACCAGTGCTGACACCCAAGCTAGGCACTGTGGAGCTAAGCATCAATACTAACCACAGCTCTGCCCCCTCCGTGCACTCCACTGGGTCTCAGTACCCATTCGGAGCTCCAAACCCACATGGATTTATACAGCTATCAGTCCTAGTGGAACAGGGATTGCTCCACATGCCAAAACAAAGCCCACGACCCAGACCTGCAGCAAGAAGCCCCACTTTGGCAGCACTGTGAGCAAAATGGCCCGTAGTCGGGCATTTGGAACAATGCTGGTCTTTGGAGTGCTGGCATCATCTGTGTCCCTGCTCCACTGTGCTGAGGCAGGGTGGTGACAAAGTCACTGCTGCTGGAACACGGGGGCTCTTCCAGCCCTCCTCTGCCAGGCAGCAAACCTACCCTCCTTCTTCAGCCTGGGGAAGGGGGGCATAAATCTGTGAATACTGCAGCTGGGCTGAAAACCCTCAAGGAAAATTGGTTTGGCTCCTCTAGGATAAGCTAGGGAGGGAACTGCAGAGAGCCATCAGAGGAGATGTCCCAAGACTGGCAGGGAGAGGAGAGGGGTGAATTTCCCCTGGCTTGAGGTCAGTAATAGGGGAGAGTGGAGGAAATCCTGCTGGTCATGAAAAGGATGAAGAGGTGGCAGCAAGGGGATATCCCGGTCCAAACCACCACTTACCCACATAAAGAGGGAAGCTTCCACTATTTTGGCTTTGAGGCCACTGAGGGCAGCACTGAAGGCAGCCTTCCCCATGCAAGGATGATGATCCAAACTTGGAGCCATTATTGCAAACATACCTTCATCTTCTCCATCCAACATTCCTGCATGAACCAACATCTCAGATCTCCCTGCTGGCCCTGTCACAACTCCTGATGCAAACCAACACTCCCTGCCACTGCAGGGCCTGCTAAAGCCGGATTGCTGGAAGCTTTGCTCCCTTCACTACACAGAAGAAAAGCAAATCTCAGGCACCTGCGAGGACAGAGAGCAAGAGCTCCCCCCATTCCTTGCGACTTTATCACCCCGGCGATGGCAGTACCGCTCCCAGGAGGAAAAAGCTTGGGAACTCTGCATTTTCTGAGCACCAGCAAAAGCTGCAGGAGGGACTGCTCCACGAGGGTTTGGGGAACTCAGGACCTCTGCCCCAACTCTCCTAAACCTCCAGTAGAAACGAGCGACTTTTAAAGGAGAAAACCAACCAACGGGAAACCTGGACCTTTTCGCCTTTGCATCGCAGCCCCCAAAGCGGCTGCTGCGCCAGCCTGAGAACTGCTCCACGAGGCAGAGGGAGGCTCCCACTGCACGCCCACAGCCCTGCTCCCGGGCCCCATCCAGAGGGCAGCCCAGCGGCCGTGGCTCAGCCGGGTGGGCAAACCTGGGGATGAGGATAAAGGAAGGAACAGCCAGAGGGGCTGCTCCAGCCATCCGAGGTGCCTCCGCTGGCTCCGGGGCCCCGCAACATCCTCCCGCGGTGACGCAAGGCCAGCGGAGGAAGCCGGGACGTCACGGGCGGCCTGGGGCGTGGGAAGCGCGTGCACGCACATCCCCGCGCACCGTCCCCGCGCACCGTCCCACGCGGGGAGGGACCCCCCCCTGCTGCACCAGCAGCACCCACGGCACGCGCCCTGCCGGGGCTCCTGGGGTGCGGGAGAGTGGGGAGGGTTGCGTGGATGGGGAGCTGTAAGGTGGGGGCTGTGCGTTTGGGGGCCGCATGAATGGGGGGCAGCATGAATGGGGGACGGCGCGGGTGGGTGCATGGGGTGGTGCTCTTCCCATAGGGAGAACCGCCCCGCCGGGAAAAAAAAACCAGCCCTGCGATCCGGGGTAGCCAAAAAACGATGGGAAAGGAGCGGCGGGAGGGGCGGTGGGTGCGTGTGTGAGCAGCGCTCGGGGGGTGCCCGAGCGAGGGGGACCCGGCGGTACGTACCTGCTCCTCCTCGGCGCTGAGCTCCGCGGCCATGCTGCGCACCGGGCCGGGCCGGGACCAGNNNCCCGCCGAAAGTGCCGAAAAAAATGAAGATAAAATTTAAATTTTTTCCCTAAAAAAATATATTTTTATATATATATATATGTGTGCGTGTGTGTGTCTGAGCACCCCGGGAAATCTGGCTCGGAACGGGAGAGCCGCTCGGCCGGGCCGGGCCGAGCTCCCGCCCCTCTCTCCCCTCCGCTCTGCCCCGGCAGGGGCGGCAGCAGGAAGCGCCGCACAGCCCGGTCCCTCCTCTCCGTCCCCTCCCCGCCGCTCGGCCACCCCCGGAGGACGGGCGGGGGACAGGAAGGGCTCTCCGGCGGGGGAGCAGCAGCGGGGATGGGGCTGGAGGGGCGCGTTCCCCCCCCAGCCCCAGTTCCGGCGGCGGCAGGCGGGAGCACCGCCGCTAAAATGGTGGCAGCGTCCTCCTCTCTCTCTGGTGCTGGATGAAATTCCCGGTAGCAGCATCCTCCCTTGCTGTTACTGGATACAGTTCCCGGCACAGCCTTCTGCCTTGCCGGTATTTCAGCCTCGCAGCCTTCCCCCCCACGAGCAGGAGTCCGGGATTTCCAGGCGCCTCTTTCCACTCCCTCCTCTGCAATCCGTAAATTGCATTTCCCGGCTGGGCGCAGGTTGTCAGTGCCTGGATGGAGAGTCCCGAAGCTCCTCCGGGAAGGCGCGGGGGGATCCCGGGGAGCACAGCAGCAGTCTCACCAAAAACCCGGGCCCTGGGACAAGGGGACATTTTGTTCAGCCGAGGAGCACTGCGCTGGCAGCATGCCCACAGTCAGAGCCTGTGTACCTAACTGGGAGAAAATGGAAGAAGGGCGAGGGGAAGGGGCTGAGCCCCGGCTGCAGGGGGGTTCCAGGCTGGTTCTGTCTCCCAGAGACCCAAGCCACGTCTCCAGCTCGAGCTGCCCGCTCAGCTCTCCTGCCCCAGACCAAATTTCAGCCCCACTGGAGCTGCTGCCCGTTCCAGCTGGGAGCAAACAGTCACAGCATCAAACTGCGCTGGCCCTGGTGACTTTCGTTTGGCACCTTCTCTCCAAACAGTCTTTGTTTCCCAACAGGCATTGTAACACAAATATATATTTCTCCAGCCCAGCTCATGCTTTTAAAATGGAAACTATGAGGCATCATCTGGAACTGGCAGAAAGCTGCAGCCACTTCCCTCTTGTTCTCCTCCATCCATCAGGGCACACGGCTTCTCTTTGAGTGTATTTCCTCTCCCTCCCTGGGCCAGAGGACCTTGGAAGGCTGCTGGAGAGCAGTAACCTGAGCGCAGCTTTCTCTGCCCTAAGGGATGCACAAATCTTCCATTCAGATGCCCACCTCCAGGTTTAACTGCCTGAGGAAAGGAGAACTGTGTGACAGCAGACTGGATGTGGTCTCCTGCTCAGCACTCTCCCTGCAGATCTTCTGCCAACCAGAGAGGCTGAAGGTGGGACCCTGAGGGATGAGGAGGATAATGCAGTCGAGGTGCCTGTCATCTTCCCCCAAGCTAGCTGCTTCACATGCTAAAAAATAACACTAAAAGTAATAAAGTAAGCAGCTGTTTGAAAGAGGCAGCTGCAAAAACTGCAGAGCCAGGGTGCAACTTCTCTTCCGAGTAAGCCCCCCTCCTGCAATCAGGACAGTTCCTGCTACCCGCTGGTATAATCAATAGTGGCTGCACAGCCAGATGGTAACACAGAGCCTGCCAGGCTGGCACAGAACCAGCCTTTTTCTGGGAAAAAGTGGGGGTGTGAGGGCAGGATATAAGTGCCCTACCATCTGCAAGTGGTCAGCCCCACTCTCCGTTATCTCCTCCAGGGGTATTTCCCTAAAGAGTTGGGAGGAGAGTCCCTAGTGCTGCCTAATGTTTCATCTCTCCCCTCCTTTTAATCTCTCTCTGGAAACCAACCTGGGGGGACAGTGAGAACAATCATTTCATCCTCCTAAAATCAGGCAGAGGGAGCAGCCAGTGCTTAAAAAAAGTGGGATGGGGCTGGGATGAGAGGGACAGGAGAAGGGACCAATGTAACTGAGTGTAAAGAATCAAACTCACGTGTTTCCTCTGCTCCAGTCAGCACTGGAATTGATTTTTCAATCCCTGTTTGGGAGGCACAGCACGCATCCACCCTTAGGTAGCAGGAAGATGCTCAAGAATTTGTCTTTCTGAGAAACCTTTTATTTGGCATGATCAATGGTAGTGTTCTTCAAAGTGAAGCCATTCCTTCATCCCCCCAACTAAGAAAAGCCTCGAGGAGAGAGACGCTTCTGCTGCACTCACAGTGCACAAAGCCCTGCTCCAAGGCAGGTCCTGCTGAAATGCAAAGAAAATTGAGATTTTCCTAAGACCATGAGGGTGTGGAAAGTCCACCCTCTGGATTTACAGCAGCTCACTCCGAACTTTTTGTTAGTAAGAAGCAGACTGACCAGAAAACTTTCAATGCGAAGGGCTTGGAAAACATATGGATCAAAGGCTGGAAAGCCCCAGTTTCTGGGGTCAGGAAGGTGGGGTTGCTACTGGGGTCACAAGCAGCAGCTGTAGCTCAGAGGGACGAGCTGTGTTCCTATGTTAGAGCTTTGCCAGGGCTTTAGCAGAAGCAGGGTCAGGAGCCAAACTGTATCACCACAGCACGTCCCAACGCATGACTGCCTTAGCAAAGAACCAGACAATCCTGTTAGGCTCATAGCAGCCTTGGCCAAAAAAAAAAAGAGAGAAAAAATTTTAAAAAATCAAGTACTTGGGGCAAGATATTCCACTGTCATGCCCTTGAAAGAAAGCTATCCTATCATCATTACTTTGCCCCCTCTCAGGAGCATGAGGGACAGGGAGCCTTTTCCCTGCTCTCTTCCCAGCTGGCCTGTCCCAGCACCTTAACTCTCCATTTGGCTCACTGGTCCATCCTGACCCTCAGCAGACTTTTCTGGCTGAGGGGTAGACAAGTGTTCCAGCTCGTAATGTCCATTCCTCACGGCTGCCACACTGGTCAGGTTGCCCTTTTCCACGGTGAGCTTTTTACTCCTCTTGCTCTCGATGATCTGCTGGAGCTGCCGCGCAGCATAGTCCGGTTTGGCCGTGAGCACGGTGGAGGGCATGGTGAGCCCCAGGATTTCAGGGACCATGTAGGGTCGAAGCCAGCCCACCAGTGGGGTGCTGCCTGGGGTGTAGTGGGTCTGCTTGTGATAGAAGAGCAGCCCATCAACCTGGGGAGAGGAGAGAGTGAATGAAAGGGACAGAGCTGAGGCTCCTGCAGGTGGATGAACAGGTGCCAGATGATGGCTCTGCTCTCCCTTTGCAGGCCAAAACCAACAGCTGGATCATTTTTCCTCAAGCAGTGCAATAAATAGTGGAAGGGAAAGAAGAAACCTGCAGAGCTCCTGCCCTTAAAGATCAGTGACTCCTAGTTGGTTTTAAATTGTCAAAGGCAAACAATTCCAGCCCACTGTTGGCACAGAGCAGCATCCTTTGGATTGTCTCATCCCATTCTGCAGAAAAGCCAGCGGGTTTCTGAATAAGGCAGCCCACTTTACTGGACTGGGGTTATTTTAAATAATACATTCGGAAAGTAATTAGTCCAAGTGCATGATGCCAAGGAGCCCCAATTCCTAACAGTTCTTTCAGCTGGCGTATGCCAATAAAATTCTTAATGTTTCCTAGGAGAGAACTTCTCCCACAATCAATGACAGTTAAGGGCACTCAGGACTTTGAAGGTTTAGGCTTAACTCTTGTGCTACTATTTCCACACTCTGCAGTGCTGCAGCTGTCTGACGTTTTCCCCACTTTCCTGCCATGCTCAGGGATTCTCATCCCCCTCTTCCTGTGCTTCCCAGGGCATGCTCTGCAAGGCTGGATCTTGCTGTCAGGCTGATTAACACTGAAGGTGGTGCTCCTCTTAGCTCAGCTTCACAAGCTCTTAAAAAGCCGTTTGGCCATGAAGAGAGGCTGAGTGGGCAGAGGAGAGAAAAATAAAAGCCCATCTTGGGATGAATTGTTTCCAGGCCCCGTTCCGAGCCTACAGCCCCCAGAAGAGACACACAGGCTGAGCTCAGAGGAGCATATATCCATTTCTGCTCCACAGATGCTAACCTGTGGCAGAGATGGTAAGGCTTCTGGCACTGCTCTGTCCATAATTTTCAGTCACTGTTAACATCCTGCCAAATCATCCCAGAAAAGGGGGAGATTCCTCTGCAAGGAGAACATAAAACCAGAACAGTAAACATCATAATGAGTTGTGCAACCCCTCTGGGTATCTTAAGTGCAAAGCTTTTTCCTCCCCCTGCTTCTTGGAAAGAACCAAATTCTGCGGCACCCCAGCACATCCAGCCCATGCTTGTGGATGTGTGGCATTTGCAACTGGGATTCTCCAGCACTCACAGGAATGTTTTGGTAAAGATCAGAGCCTGGAAACGCCTTCCCAACTGCACCAAATATCCTCCCCAGGCTGGAGAATTCAAAGGAGTTCAGCCTGGTGAAGTAAGGTCCTGTTCTCCCTTCCCTGATTTAACTGACTCCTTCCCGTTTATTTAATTTGTTGGCTGGGTCCTACCCTGAGTCACTGCAGTGACAGCAGCCACATCAGAACATGGGCTGATACTGTCCCTAAACAACAGTTCCAGATTTTAGAAGCTTAACTGACCTCCCATTCCTTCACACCAGAGTTTCCCAGAGGCGTTGGCTCCCCTGCCTTCATGGAAACCTGAGCGTGGTTTTACTCAGATCTGGGAGAAGGACAGTAGCTCTTGAGATCCACTCCAAAACCACTTGAAATTCAGAGCCAGTCAACTGATCCAAAGTCCACTGAATTCAAGGGAATAAAATTCTGCTGAATAGAGCAGGTCAGGCCCTAACTCTGCGGTTAGAGATTAACTCTCAAGACCCAAATCTGAAAGCACTGACCACCTCTGCTGCCACCACACACAGGAGATCCCTGTCAGGATCAGCAGATGCTGGGCCCAAACCTAAGACCACCTTGGTTATCCTTCACTATCCACAGCCATGATGTATTTTGCCTCCTGCAAAGTTTACTCTGTTCTGTGCCGGTGGTGGTGGAAGCTGTTTTTGGGCTCTTTCTTGTGGCACACCAGAGAGACCCCCAGCTCCCTTCATCCTGGAAGCAGCACCATGGTTCCAATGGGGTTATGGCTGCCTTGAGTACATTACACCAGATTTCGCTTCTTGGGGTTAACACCCCGATGTATCAGAAGACCTGAGGGGCAAATGACAACTGGATTACACATCTGGAGTCTGTTCAGCTCCATCTCCCACTCCAGAGTTTCGCAATGGCCTCTTTTGCGGCCCAAAAGTTTCCCGCTCTGACCGCAGCAAGGCAACACTCCTCAGCCTTTCCTCAGGGGACCAGATGCCTCAGGAAGGAATGAAACTTTTACTCAGGAAAGACAGAAATGACTGTTTCTACAAAGGCACTCAGAGATTTGTCATTAAGCATGAAAGCTGGGATGCCTCCCCCAACCCATGTTCAGAGTGGAGTCTGGCAAGACCAGCAAGGGGCTCGGACTTTCTGACTTGTTCTGATGACTGTCCTGGCTTTGACAAGCAAAGTCAGCCCTCACAGACAAATTAGTATCCCTTAATTTAAACCTGCATTTACATTAATAGCACGAGAAACACTGTCACATCAATGTAGCTTTTGGCTTTGCAGGACACAAAACCTCTGTGGAGGCTGTTCCTGGTGTAGGCTGAGACTGGGCATTCTCAGGAACTGCCACAGACACTGAAGAAGCTTCTGGCTCCCAGATGTTGTCACTGGGCCAGAATGCCACTGCCTCCTCCATCCTCTTCCCCTGCAGTTGACTAGTCAGTCAGGGTGGGCAAAAGCAGCCGGAGCCGATCCCACGAGGGCCTGCGACTCACTGCTCACAACCACACGGAGCTGAGCCAGGTGGCACATGGATTTGTCTGTCTTGCCCTTCCCCAAAGGTCAGAACAGCACAACAGCTGTGTCAGGTGAGGTTTAGGGTGGATATTAGGAATAGATTCTCCCCCCAGAGGGTGGCTGGACAATGGAACAGGCTCCCCAGGGAAGTGGTCAGAGCCCTAAGCTTGCCAGAGCTCAGGGAGCCTTTGGACAATGCTTTCAGGCACATGGTGGGATTGCTGGGGCTGTTCTGTGCACGGCCAGGAGTTGGACTTTGATGCTACTAGTGGGTCCCTTTCAGCTCAGGATATTGTATGATTCTATGATTCTACTTCTAAAGCTGATGAAGCAAACACAGGTATCCTGTTCAGCTATTTCTGTCACAGCCATCCTCCCCCAGCTCCAGTACACCTCAGGCACCCACTCTGAACATCCAAACCCCTCAGAAACCATTGGGGTCTTTACCATTACCCTTCTCCTACCTTCCCAGAAAACAGCCTTAGACATATAAGATGGGAGCAGCCAGACTAAGGAAACCCATGCAAGCCCACACAGAGCAGTGGGCAGTACCAAATTTGGCCCTACAGAGGTCGGCTGTCCATCACACTGCCATGTGAACAAGAGTTGTGCTGCTTCTGGAGGCAGCCTGATTGTCCATATCAACACCCAAAGGCTCTTTCAGACCCAGACAACTACAGCAAGGGCAGCAAAAACACTCTTGCTCATTTGTGTGGCTGGATGAGGCCTGTACCTGTTGACAAGGCAATAGATCAACCAAGGGCGTAAAGGCACCCATCCCACACACAGGCGAACAGCGCTGCATCTCAGCAAGCTTCCTGCAGCCTCGGGAGAGCAAATCCCCAAGTGCAGGGGATGCACCTCTCTCCTGGCATTGGCAGAGGCACAGCAGGGCTGCCTCTAAGGCTGAGGTCCAGGCCCCCACCGGTGTGTTCTCACCTCAAAGGGGAAGTCCATAGCTAGCAGCTCACACAGGCTGTCCGAGGAGCAAGGGAAGTTCTGCAGTCCCACAAATTTGTACTGAAAGAGTAAGAGAGGGTTAGAGAGGCAACTGTGTGGCCTAAAGGCAAACAAGTTAGTGAGTCCAGCACTGGTGTGGAGATGCTAAGAAGGAAGGATTCCCCCCCTGCAGGATCCAGCATGAAAGGGAAAGGGTGAGGAGCAGCTGCCACATGCTCCTGATACCTTTTTCCCCAAGCACCTAAGACTGCAGGAAAGACTTTCCAGGAGAGCTGACCCTGTGATGCTCTTATAACCAAAATAGAAAATTATGACCTCCAGGCAGGATGCAAAGCAGACAGACATCTGCTTCAGGCAGCTGGCTCAGCCAAGCCAATCTTTCCACCCAGGAAATGAAACCTGAAACGACCCCCCCTTCATTAGGTAGCTATCTTCTGGATATTCCCGTTGGGAGTCAGAACAGGTTGTTCTCCAAATACAGACACCGTCACTGCAGTCAGTCCCATTTATCATAGAGATGTTCAGCTCATGGAGCTGCTCTGCTTGGCTGTGTCTGAGCAGACAAATCTCTCATGTCTGTACCCAAAAATCACATTCCAAGCTGCTGTGGGTTCTAGGTCTGACCTCCACATATAAGTCTTCAAAGGAAGACTTTTTATCCTGGCTCAGCAGGTATTGTGAGCGGCAATCTGGCATTCATCCCAACAATTTCAATGATCAGTTTAAAGAGAGGAAAGGCTTAAAGCTTTACAAACCCACAAGACTGCAAGAATAAACTCCATAGTAGCCAGGCTGCCAACCAACACTGCCCTTGCAGAAACCACACTGGTTTTCCATTCCATTTCAAGGGAAAGCTAAAAACAGTGGGGAAGTTAGCTGACACCCTGCAGTATGGTCTCTCTCAGCACTTCGGATGGGGGAAAAAATCCCCATTGCACTCATTGACAATATTCAGTGGTTCTATTTATATTCTGACCACAGCATCCCATTTCATCAGACATACACTTTGAAGCCTGATCCATGAGGAGAAAGAAAAAAAGGAAAAAAGCTTCCACTTGTGAAAGAAACTGCTGAAGCCTGCTGAACAGGAGAGCTTACCCTTCAGTCTCCTCCTCAGTACAAAAGGACTTACCGGATTAATCCTGCTTGTCTCTCCCAGCCCTTTCTCCTCTTCGATCTTTGAGGAGAGCCAGAAGAATCTGAAGTCAGTCTGTGAAAGGACACAGAGGGTTAGTGACCATTCATCACACATCAGCACCTGCTGAGTGTCTTCACTCCTCTGCATTCACCTGCGAGATTTACAAAATGAACTTCACCTACAGAACCAGCACCCCGGACCCTGCCACTCCCCTGCAAAACATGTACACAGTTATTCCAGCAGCACAAAAACTGTAAAAATGCTGGTGCCTGGGGAGAAATACCCACATTTTGCAGTGAGCTACATACAGTGCTGGAGCACAGCATCTCAGGGAACAACAGGGAGGGCAGGGATTCAGTACCTGGCAGTCATAAACAGGGTGTCCTCTCCAGCACATCACATCGAGGATATAGTAGGTCTGCTGGGCCTCGCTGTAGATGCAGTCCAGGATGCTGTACACTGCACACACAAACACAGGGAGGTGCAGACCTGCTACAGACTCTGCCTAACCCAAGTGGCAAACACCAGCTCACAGCTCTCCAGCATTATCCTGCCCTGATGTAAGGCTGCCAGGTGCAGAGGGACCCCCTTCTGTCAACACAAACCGTGACCACAAAAAGCCTTGAGCTTGAGGAGTCCTATGAGGCTACAAAAGGATCAGCCAGAGGCATAGCAAGCAAAGGCGTGTTCCAGAAAATGGCATTTGCCAGACAATAAACCTCTTTTTTTTCAGGGCCAAAAAAAGGGACTCCAAGAGGCAGTAAGGAGGGTATCATGGTACCCTTTCAGAGGACAGAGAGGATGTTGGGGTTTAAGAGTGTCAGTCAACCAGGCAGCTAATTAAAACATGTGACAAGTGGCAACGGTTTCAAATCAGAAAAGGGCAGTTTTAGACTAGATGTTGGGAAGAGATTCTTTCCTGTGAGGGTGGTGAGGCCCTGGCACAGGTTGCCCAGAGAATCGGTGGTTGCCCCATCTCTGGAAGTGTTTGAGGCCAGGTTGGATGGGGCTTGGAGCAACTTTGTCTAGTGGAAGGTGTCCCAGCCCATAGAAGGGGGCTGGTACAAGATGACCTTTAAGGTCCCTTCCAACCCAAACCAATCTGGGATTGTATGAGCTTATCTAGCACAAAGGTATTTGTCCACATCTAGTTATCTTCAGAGATACAGAAACAGGCCTGAAGTTGACTACCCCCAGCATGAAAAAGGGCGTAGCTCAGACGAGCTGGAGGAGCAACACTGAGCCTGCCAGCATACACATGGCCAGGGAGAAGCAGGCAGCTCCCCTCTCTCTATCCCAAATGTCTCCTCACACCCGTACCTTTCTCGCTGGTTGAGTTGTGCCGGTTCCCCCCCGGCAGCAGGGATGGGAACCTGTTGACACAGAAGCCACTCTTGGTGTAAGCTGCTGTTGTGCCCTGTGAGGAAAGAAGAGAGAAAAAACCCAGTCAAGCCAGTTTTATGTTGGTTGGAAACATAAAACAGATCCTTTAGCAGTTGGTGATACCCCACCTCTGCTACCACTTACTCTGGAGGCCACGATGAGCGCCCTTTTCCCAACAGGACACACCACCACAACCCACTCCTGCTCCAGATCCGAGGGTACATCCACCAGCCACTCTGACAGCATCAGCTTTGGAGAAAACAGGAAAAAGAATCAGTTAGTAACAGTTCTCCTGCAGTTATGGACAACAAATAATTCAAGAATAAAGCAAGGAGGGTTTGACTTGGCTTCAACAGCTACACTGGGTGCTTTAGAAGCAGCTGGCACTGCTTGTCACCCCCAAAAGGGCTCCCTCCCTCTCTCCAATCAACCCCAACCTGCCTAACACACTCTTCAAGTCTTTCCCTTGCTTCCCAGCTGCTGACTGAACTTCAGACTACAGAACAGGGCTCACAGTCCTCACCTGGGCACCTCACACTGTGGTCCCCACTCCAGCACTTTATTTTTGAAAACATGGAAGAGCTTAGAGATTCCAAAATGTTAGGAGTAAAGAGTCCAGAGAAGCTGACCTCCTCAAAGGTTGCCCAAGTGGCTGCGAGTCTTTTAGGACCAATACAGCACTCAGGCTGATAAAACCCAAAGGAAAGTTTTTCTTTCGATCCTGGTGTCCTAAACATGGACAAGACAGAAATCTTTAGCTGAGTGCTGCCTAATGGAATACTAATTCTGTTAGCTGAGCTGAATTCTCCCCAAGTGGGGAAAACGGTGGTGCAGGGTTAATGGTTGGACCCAATGCCTTTCGAGGTCTTTTCCAACCTAAATGATTCTAAAGCACACAGGCACCCCATCTCCACCTGTTTTCCATTTGAACTCAGCATGTTTTGGAGGCAAACTGAAGGAGTTTCTCTCTGAGCACCAAGCCAGGCAGGCCACATTTTTCTCAGGTCCAAAACGGGCATCCCCTTGGCCTCAAACCACTCCACATCCCTCGCACCCACATGGGGACACAGGTGGCTCCTCACCTGATTGGCGTAGCGCTTGGGCAACTTTTTGCCAGCATCCACGTCCATCTCCTCCTCCTCCTCCTCCGCATCTTCCCGCTCCTTCTCCTCGCCCTCGCTCTCCACCCCTGACCAGTCGCCCTCCGCCAGCCTCCTGGCATGGTTCACGTAGTCCAGCCGCCTCCTGGGGAGGGGAGAGAACAACCCAGCGGGCAGGCGGGTCACCCACTGCGTCCCTCACGCAAACCGGGCCGCGTCCCCTCACGCAGCCCCGGGGAGGCCCAACGCGGCCCGCCCGCCCCCCGCGGCCCCAGCCCTGGCG
>VWZG01010924.1:24338-243497 GCA_013396735.1 Grallaria varia
CCGGCCCCGCCGCCCCCTCCGGGAACGGGACCAGCCCCGGCACTGGCCCCGGCCCCGCCGCCCCCTCCGGGAACGGGACCGGCCCCGGCACCGGCTCCCTCCATCCCCGCTGGCAACGGGACTGGCCCCGGCACCATCACCGCCACCGGCACCGCCACCGCCATCAGCACCATCATCCGCACCGCCACCATCACCGGCCCCATCACCGGCCCCATCACCGGCCCCGCCGTGTCTGTCCTGCGGAGATTCACCGATTTTAGGGCAAAACCAAAGCCCACCAACTGCCGCCAAAGCCGGCCCGGAAAGGAAATCCCGGGATCACCGGGAGGTTGGGCAGGGTTTAAAGGAGGAGTTCCCGGCGATTTCCCGATCGGCGGGAGGAAACTTGGGGGGTTTTATCGCCAGGCCCCCCCCACCTCCCGCCCCGAGAAAAGGCGCTTTGGATTGATTTCCTTCTCTGGCAGCCAGAGGTTTTCCTGCCGGAAAGCGAAACCTCGGGATCGGCCTCCCAGCGGGATAAACCCTGCCTGGACATGGCAGGGCCGGGCTCTTGGGCCCGCCGGGGTTCGCATGCCCGAGGAGCGGGGGAAACGCCGCTCGCCTGACCGGGGAGCTTGTTTTGATGCAGGGGAATGGCGTTTTTTAACCGGGGAATGTTGTTTTTAACCGGGGTGCCGGGATCGGGGGGGCCGCTTGGACATACGGAACTCGGCGTCACCTCGTAAGNCCCCGCCCCTTCCCGAGCCCGGGACCGGCCATGGCGTTGAAAGCCAGGGCTCTTTACAACTTCCAGAGCGAAAACAAAGAGGAGATCAGCATCCAGGAGAACGAGGAGCTCGTGATCTTCAGCGAGAACTCCCTGGACGGGTGGTTACAGGGCCAAAACAGCCGCGGGGAGACCGGCCTCTTCCCGGCTTCCTACGTCGAGATCCTCCGCTCCCGCTCGGGCTCCAACTACACGGACTGCTCCGGCAGCCCGGCCGGCTCCCCCGGGCACGACTCCTCCTTCCACTCAGCGTCCCTCAACCCGGCCATCTCCTACCAGGGCAGTTTTGAGGACGACGACGATGATGACTGGGATGACTGGGACGATGCGTGCACGGTGGTGGAGGAGCCCCGGAGCGCCCCGGGCACCAACGGGCACCCCTCGCCCAGCCTGCAGTGCCCGGCCGCCTACGGGCACCACCAGCACGCTGGTTACCGGCCAAAGCCGGCCCTGGAGAGGCAGGACAGCATCAGCTCCTCCAAGAGGGGCAGTGTGGTGGGGAGGAACCTCAACCGCTTCTCCTGCTTTGTCCGCTCTGGTGTGGAAGCCTTCATCTTGGGCGACGTCCCCTTGATGTCCAAGATCACTGAGACGTACTGCATTGAGATGGGCTCCAGAGGTCCCCAGTGGAGGGTGAACCCCCACCCCTTCATCTGCTCCGTGGAGGACCCTACCAAGCAAACCAAGTTCAAGGGCATCAAGAGCTACATCTCCTACAAGCTGACGCCCAGCAACATCAACTCGCCCGTGTACCGTCGGTACAAGCACTTTGACTGGCTCTACAACCGCCTCCTGCACAAGTTCACGGTGATCTCGGTGCCGCACCTGCCCGAGAAACAGGCCACTGGCCGCTTTGAGGAGGACTTCATCGAGAAACGCAAGCGGCGGCTGATCCTCTGGATGGATCACATGACCAGCCACCCCGTCCTCTCCCAGTATGAGGGCTTCCAGCACTTCCTCTGCTGCCGAGATGAGAAGCAGTGGAAGCTGGGCAAACGCCGGGCAGAAAAGGATGAGATGGTGGGTGCCAGCTTCCTCCTCACCATCCAGATTCCCACGGAGCACCAGGACCTGCAGGACGTGGAGGACCGTGTGGACGCCTTCAAGGCCTTCAGCAAGAAGATGGACGACAGCGTCTTGCAGCTGACCAATGTGGCTTCGGAGCTGGTGCGCAAGCACGTGGGTGGCTTCCGGAAGGAGTTCCAGAAGCTGGGCAATGCCTTTCAAGCCATCAGCCACTCATTCCACATGGACCCTCCTTACAGCTTGGATGCCCTCAACAACGCCATCTCCCACACAGGCAAGACATACGAGACCGTGGGGGAGATGTTTGCTGAGCAGCCCAAGAATGACCTGTTCCTCATGCTGGACACGCTCTCCTTGTACCAAGGGCTCCTCTCCAACTTCCCAGACATCATCCACCTTCAGAAAGGTAAGGAGGCTTTCTTCCCTCTGGGAACAGCCCCATGTGAGTGGGAATGGCATGGGGAGTGGTGTGGGAATGCAGTAAGGAAATCCTCTGTTGGGCCATGAAGGGAATGGGGAATGAGGACCTGAATGAGGATGGGAACCCTTGCCGGTGGCTCCTAGGGAAGCAGTGTGGTCCCCACTGGCACAGCTCTCCAGCCCCCCCAGCCTGGGAGAGGCTGCTAGGCTGCCGGGTCCAGGGTCTGTCCCAGTGATGCTGTGGGCTCTGGAAGTGCTGCTGGTGCTTCCGTCTGGGGGGATCAGTATGGCTGTCATTCCCCACAGACCGTAGCACGAGCCAGCACCACTGCTGGTGGCTCTGGTGACCTGCCTGGTACCTCTTGAGCTTCCCCACCCACTGCCACTTGTCCCTCCTCATCCTCCCTTCCTGCTGAGGCAGTGGATGAGTGGCCAACAGGGTTACTGGAGCTTGTTCTCTTGGGGCTTGGACATGGCTGGACACGGCCTTGGGTGGGTCAGAGGGGTAGAAGGGGCTGTGCAGGGCAATGAAATGGGGACATGTACCTGGCGGGGGGGGACACGTCCCTGGTGGGGGGGGACACACTGAACCTCCTGGGGACAACCAGGGTCACACTTTTCAGGAGTACATCCCTGCACCTCTGAGGAGGAGTGGATTAGCACTCCTGGGCTGTCAGAGCTCCCTGCATCCCATTTGTCCTGGTTCCCTGGAGTTGGTCGGGTCAGAGGGGGTGAGAAGCTTCTGCTGCGCTCTTCCTGGGGTGGGCGGAAGGCAGGGAGGGCTTGGTGTCCCTTTGCACCCAGGCTGACGTAGCTGGGTGTGGGAGCAGGGCTGAAGTCCACACGCTCCTCCCAGCCCAGTTGCCCACAGCAGGGAGGGGACACCCACACTAGCATCCCTGGATTTTGGGGGACAAGTTTTCCCAGGGTGAAACCAGGGCTCACTGTGTCCAAGCATCTGGGGATGTGTGTGCATCGCTGCACGTCCCTGGGTGAGGCTGGGAAGGCAAAGGGAGCGGGGAGGATACGATCCTGCCCCAGCAGCTTCTTTGCCTTTCCTCCCAGTGTTGTTTACCCATGGAGAGGGGCTGAATCCTGTCAGGAAGCGAGGCCGCGTGGGCAGAGCGGAAGGCAGGATTTGGCCTCCAACCTTTGCTTCTTTCTTCTCCTCCTCCTCTCTGCTGGGAGCAGGGCTGGTGCAGTGGGAGCACCATAACCCCGGGTCTGGTGCTCCCTGCAAGGGGCAGGGAGAAGGGAAAAAAGTCCAGTGCGGGCCAGACCTTGTTTTTGGTTTTTTAGCCTCTGTGCTAATGAGGGGGAGGAATGCAGGGCTGGAGCCAGGCAGGATTCTTTCAAAAATGAGCTGTAAAAAAAACACGGAGAGGGAAAAACTGGGGTCAGAGCATCAGCTGTCTATGGGAGAGAGAGATGGTTTCCCTGTTGAGCTCCAGACTGCACCACATGCCCTTCTCCCATCCTGGTTCACTGCCTCCTGATCTGGAGTCTCCCAGGGCTGCTCCTGACCCCCATTCATGGGATACTGTGGAATATTTGGAGGGCGGGCTTGGCTGTGCTAACACTGCCCCACATTTTCAGCTTTGCACCCAAAGCCTTGAGTTGCAGCCCTCCAGGAGCCCAGACCCGAAAACCAGCTAAATATGAGCCTGTGTGCCCAGAAGTGGGATGGAAAAGGAGTTGGGGAGGCCAGAGTCCAGAGGGAAAAGGCTCCTGGTCTTTCCCTACCTGGAGGAGAGCGATGGGTTTGATGGGCACAGGGAGATGCAGGGAGAGCCCTCCTTTACTCAGTCCCTCTGCTTTGGGTCCAGGCTGGTGCCCTGGCATGGAGGGCAATGGGACCAACCAGGGAGGCCAGGGAAGGGGGCCAGAGGGTCGCACAGATCCACCAGCCTCTCACCCTGCTCCCTGCCTTGCCAGGCGCCTTCGCAAAGGTGAAGGAGAGCCAGCGGATGAGCGACGAGGGCAGGATGGACCAGGAGGAGGCTGATGGGATCCGCAAGCGCTGCCGCGTGGTGGGCTTTGCCCTGCAGGCCGAGATGAACCACTTCCACGAGCGGCGCGTGGCTGACTTCAAGAGGATGATGCAGTCTTACCTAAGGCAGCAGATCGTCTTCTACCAGCGCGTCAGCCAGCAGCTGGAGAAGACGTTGCGCATGTATGACAACCTGTAACACCTCCGATGTTTCCTCTGTCCACAGCCTTCCACACCTCCTCTGTCTGTGACGGGCTGAGAACTAACGGGAACTCATCACGCTAGAGACCAAATAACTTCGGTCTTTCCTCTCCCTTCCCAGGCCGGTGGGGAAGGGCTCGCCCATGGGTTGGCCCTGCCACCTCTTTCCCTTGGGACCTCCCACCCTACCATGGGTCTGGTGGGGGCACGGGAGGCTCACAAGAGGGACAGATGTGGAGGTAACAGCGCTGGTGACTCTGCCCAGTGGTTTTTAGCTTTCTGAAAACCCACCCTCCTGGAGCAGAGGCAGGTGCATCCCAGCCTGCTGGGAGAAGAAATCCAAGCGGTCAACATTTTGCACACTAAAAGCTTTTCTGATGGAACAAAAGAGAAGAAAACAGATCTTTATTTGAAAGTGATTTTTTTGTTTGTTTGTCATGAGATATTTTCAATATTTTCCATTTTTCTGCAGCATTTTTACTGATCAGTTTTTAACTAGATGCACAGAGGCGAAGGCAAATCTCTTTCTTGAGATGCTGACTGGGAAAAGGGAGAGAAAAGAAAAAAAGGGGAAAAAAGAAGCCCCACAGCCTTTTCAATAAAATTGTTGGTAGAAAAAACACCCACCTGCTTCCCAGAGATGTCTGTGGAAAACAGAGCTGCTCCAGGATCTTGGGGAAAGCTCTGCATCCAAGCATCCCGTGGCTTCCAGCCAGCTTCAAACATCCCCGTGCTGTGGGTTGAATGACCACCCTCCTGCTCTCCAAGCAACCCACAAAGGGGCAAATCGTGCCCTGCTTCGCTCTGCCCAGAGCCTTGGGGCAGCGTGCAGCTGCCTGTGAGGCGGTGGGGCTGGCACAGGGGGCTTGTTTTGAAGGGAAATGGCTGGGATAAATCACAGCGAGGAAAGTTAGGGCCGTTCTGGCCTGGCTCCAGGGATAAAATTAGCCCCAGCATGCAGGCCAGCGGGATATTGTTAAACTACCAGTAACACTGGGAATGCAGTGGACTGCGCTCCATCCTTCCGGAGCCCTCCCCAGCCCCAGCCTGCAGGGATGAGCACACTGAGGTACAGCCAGTGGTGATGCGCGTCCTTCCTCCTGCATCCGGCAGCCAAGGCCGTCCCCTTTTCATGGCCCCTTTCCACACCAGTCCCATCCTACCCCAACCTCATCCCACCCTGGCCACATCCTATGTTGGCTCCATCCTACCCCATTCTCATCATACCTTGGCACCGTCTCACCCCAACCCCATCCTGCCAGAGCTCCATCCTACCCTGGCCCCATTCTACTTCAGTCCCATCCTAGCCAGGCTGCGTCCTTCCATGGCACTGTCCCGCACCATTCCTGTCCCATTCCCGCCCCATACCACTTTGGTCGTATCCTTTCCCAACCCCATCCTACTGCAGCTCCATCCTACCCTGGCCAGATACTACCTTGGCCCCATCCCACCCTGGACCCATCATACCCCAATCCCCACCCATCCCAGCCCCATCCCACCCCACTAGCCATGGGAATGGTATCTGACCCTTGTGCTAATCCCACTGGAGTGACTGATCTCTGGCCCTGCTTGTCATGCTCTGGATGACTGTGGTGGCCTTGGCCCCATGTTGAGGCCAGATGCTGTGGGACAGTGTCCCTTCCCCCAGCACTGCTCCCTTGGGAGCACAATGGGCACTGAGACTGAGCCTGCCACTGCCATCCCCGGGCAGGCAGCCAGCCTCTGGCACTGCAAGGAGCCTCTGGAGCTATGTCAGCATCCAAGCTTCCCTGGACCTGCCTGGACAAGGGGATCCTCTGCCTGGGATCCTCCATGGCAGCATGGTCCCTGAGATGTCCTGAAGACAGGTTGTGCAGCTGGAGGTAGGAGATGTTCCAGCACTCCAGGAGTTCATCCTCCAATCTGGTGTCCTGGCATGGGAATGGGAATGGGAATGGGAATGGGGATGGGGATGGGGATAGGAGAGAGTCCCTGTGGGCTGCATGCACCCCTTTGAAAGGCTGTGCCTCAGTTTCCCCAAGGGTGGACCTGTGCTCTCTGTGGTCCTTCAGCACCCACAAAGGGCTCCCTGCCCCACCAGCCATCCCTCTCTGTACTCTCATGTCTGGACCATGCTCTCAGGGCACAGCAAACATATTTGCTAGGAGTATCTGTATCCCATTAACATTCCTGCCCTTTTCCCTCTGCCACCTGGCAGCAGGCAACTGGGCCCTCCCTCCCTGCCCATGGGCAGGTATTTTGTGGTCTGGCCCTGCCTTGGCCCGATGAGGGGACTTGAGCATCTTCCTGATTCCCCCACATCTCCAGCAGCATCCTCCAAATGTGCCAAGGTTTGGAAGATGGAACCAGCTCCAAGCATTCTGGTGGCTGTCCCAGTGCTCCTGCTGCTGGGTGGGTACCCAGGGTGCAGGGTGACAGTGGCAGGGGGGGGTCTAGGGGTGCACACAGTGCTCCACATGCCTCAGTGGTATCAATCACTGCCTTTATTATTTGGGACACAGGCTGTTCCCTGCTCCCACAAAAGAAAAAAAAAAACCAGGAAAAAAGCACAGGGCTGAGAGAAATCACCAAGAACATGGAGCAGATCCACTTCTTCCTGCCACTTCCCAAGGCTGCTCCTGCATGGGAAAGCCAAGGCCAAGGCACTGTGTGAGTCCCACCAGCACGGCAGCAGGTTTGGGAGGCAGCAGCGGTGGTGATGGCTGGGGCATCCACCCTGGAGAGCACTGCAGCCAGCACCAGAGAGCCCATCGTTCCCTCCATCCCTATAGGTGGCTTCTGTGAACTCTTGTCTTGCTTCTCTTTTCGGCCTCTCTCCCACTGTGGAAAGAAAATCTGGCATCCTTTGTTTGAGCTCTGGGAGAGCACGTGGGCCAGGCCTGTGTGGGCCAGTATGTAGGAACAACCTGCGTCCAACCCCTGTCCATGCATCCTGAGACCAACAAGATGCTCCAGGGTGGGAGGACCCTTCTTGGGTGCAGGATCAGCTGGAGTCCCGCAGGGACCACCCAAGGGGCTGGAAGGTAGAGGATGGCGATACTGGGGCAAGCAGAGTGCAGATCAGAGGCTTGTGAGCCACGTGGACACACCCACCAGCGCTCAGTAATTCGGGATCAGTCACCAAAGAAGTGCAGAGACCTAACCCTGCTTCTCCCACGGCAAAGGGAAGTGCAGCTCTTGGTGGAGCAGCTGGGCAGGGCTGGGCTTGCCTTGCATGCCATGCTGCTGGCACATGTTGGCGAGCATGTTGGAAAGGCACTGCTGCCAACGGGGAGCAGGGAGCAGTCCCGGGGCAGCACAGAGAGGTCCTGCCTGCCCCTTGGAGCTGGCAGCAACTCTGGGGACGGAGCTGAGCAGCATTTCACTGCTATCCCCCTTGTATCGGAGGTGGATGAGTGTGTGCCCGTGTAGAGGAGCGATTCCGGGTGGATGCAGGCATGGGACAGCCATGGATCAGGCAGAGGGAGACAGCTCAGCCTGCCAGCTCCAATCTTTTAATTGCTGTGTGTCTCAAATATTTCCAAAGTGTGATCCTGAGTTGGTTCCTCCGGGCAAGGATACAAGCCCCAGATGGTTCTCTTGGCTGTGACTGTAAATACTCCTTCCTGCTCCCAGACCAGGGCAATTATGGGGGATCAGTAATGTCTGTGCTAAGGAATGAGCTGGGAACCACCTTTAATTGGGGTGTGCCAGCCTTACTTGTTCCCCTGCTGCTGGTTTCCTCTCCCAGCCATAGCCAATGTGATGCTCAGGTCAGATGCTGTCCCAGCTCTCCATGCCAGCCTGGATTCCCTCTCTCCAGTCCTTGGGAAGGCATTAAGCTTGGGGAGCAGGTCCTGTGCTGCCAGGGAGCTGTGTTTCTGGGTGTGTTATTTGTGCAGGAGGGTGGAGAGCTGAGGCTCTGGGATGTGGTTATCCCCCTTGTCGTTGTCTATCTGCCTTGGAATTGCTGGCTGTGGAAACAGAGGTCAGGCTCAATTTATCTGAAATTTAAATGGCAGCTGGGCTGGGGAGCCCTGGTGAGCAGCAGCTGCAATGGGGGATGCCTTCTGGTGTTCAGGTCCTCACCACTCCATACTCTCCCTTGGACCTGTGAAGCTCCTCTGGCCCTGCAGCTCAAACCCACATGTAAGGTGGTGGGAGGGATGCCAGATTCCTGGGGACAGCACTGTCCCTGTGTGGGTTTGTTTGAGGTGCTCCCAGGGTGATGTGCCAGCTCTTCCCCCAGTCTCCATCCTGTCCTGCCAGGCTTGCTGCCAGCTGAGCCTGTTCTGCAGGCTGTGGGCATGACTGGCTTGAATCAGGCACTCACGTAGCAGGGAGGGAGGGAGGGAGAGAGGGAGGGCTCCCGGCATCCTGGGATACCGAGCTTGGCTTGGAGCTGAGCGGAGGTGCTGAACCTCATCACATCGTGCAGCTGCCAGCTTGAGGTCTGGGTCTGAGTATCATATGTAGGGCAGCTCCTAGAAGGACCTGACCCTCCTTTCACCTGCCTTGGGAGGAATAGGTGTCCTTTGGCCCTCCCAGGAGACTGCTCCTCATTGCTTGTCATCAGGGAGCATGACCCATGCCCCCTGAAGGGACACTGGTATGCTCCTCTGGGGTTCTGGTGAAGACTAGAGCATCTCCTGGGGCTGGTGAGAGCTTCCAGGGAGGTTTTGGGATTGGGACAGGGAGGCAGGAGCCCTAGGACCGTGCCTCCCCTAAACAGAGCGGGGCTGCCTGCCTCATCTCATGTTGTTGCTGTGCTTCTGTCCCCAGGAGCAGTGTGGACCATGTCATCCCAAAATCCTGCAGCTGTGGTGGTGCAGAGATGGGATTGTTAAACCTGGAGAAGAAAAGGCTCCGGAGAGACCTTAAAGCCCCTTCCGGTGCCTAAAGGGGCTCCAAGAGAGCTGGAGATCGACCTTGGACAAGGGCCTGGAGTGACAGGGCAGGGGGGAATGGCCTCACACTGACGGAGGGCAGAGTTAGAAATTCTTCCCTGTGAGGGTGGTGAGGCCCTGGTGCAGGTTGCCCAGAGAAGCTGTGGCTGCCCCATCCCTGGAAGTGTTCAAGGCCAGGTCAGATGGGGCTTGGAGCAAACTGGTCTAGTGAAAGGTGTCCCCATCCATGGCAGTGGGATGGAACAAGATGACCTTTAAGGTTCCTTCCAACCCAAACCATGCCATGCTCTTTCCTAAACCTTATAGCCAGCTCAGCAGGGAAGGGTGCTGGGGAAGCCAAAGGGCCTGGCCAGGAAACTTTTGAGCTTGTTTGGGCTGTGTCTGTTTCATGTCCAAGTAGGAGCCCACTTGGACCCTCAGCCCTTCCCCAGGTGGGTGGGTAGCAGTGGGCAGCACTGAAGCTGTGTCTGATCCTGAAAACCCTCCATAACGCAAGCAGACCCACCAGCTTTGAGGATTTAAACCCTGCCAGCAGAGCTTGGCCCTGGAGAGCCACCATCCACACTACTGTTTTCCAGTTTGCTGCCTGTCCTCCCCTAACCTCAGGAAGTGGATGTTTCCCAGCAGCCTTAAAAATAACCTGCTTAGCGTTCAGTGCTCCTCACAAAATAGGCCACGTTCCTTCTATTTAATCCTTGTGTGCAAGGCAAGAATAATTTGGAAGGAAAACACAGCGGATGCTTCCAAGGCAGCCCTCAATGGGCAGAGGGCTTCTCTGCAACCCCCATCCCTCACTGTGGGTATACAATAGTGAAGATAATAAATGTGTGTGTTTGAATGTGATGGGGAAGGCGCAGAGCTGTGAACTGGAGAGGGACTCGACAAGAGAGGTTGTCCCAACCTTTTGGGAGCAGCACCACCCTGCCAATCTCCCAGCTGTGGTGTGGGTGGCATGGTCACACTGGCTCCATTTTACAGAGGGGAGAGGGTATGATTTGCCTCCGAGCAGAAGGAAACATCATTTTCCCACCTCTGGATGGGGCAGGAGGAGAGTTTTGGGAGTGGGGAGGAGACATCCATCAGTCATCCTCTTGGGTCAAGAAGGCTTGGAGGTGCTGGGGCTGCCTCTGCTGTGCCCCGTCCTGTGGGGCTGGGGGACATGGGGTGCCTGCCAGCACACTGATAGCTGCGGGTGCCCCATAGGATGTGCCAGCATCTGCCAGGTGAAGCAGGAAAGTTGGGATTTACTGCTCAGCAAAGGTCTGGCACTCTAAACCCAGCCAGGAAAACTGCTGCCATGGTCCAAGCAAAGATCCTGGCTCTGCTGCAGCCTTGGAGTGGGACCACACGGGGTGCTTTTTTTGGGGAGGGTTTGTGTAGTGGTTTTTATCCTGGCTGAGAGGGGTACAAGTGGTCCACTGTGGACCCTGAGGGCTCATGTCAGCTTCCCATCGGTGGTGTGAGAGCAGAATGTGCCCTGTGATGAGCTTTCCAGCTGGAGCAGTGCAGGGTATTATTGTTGGGTCCCATCCTGAACTCAGCACTTGGTTTTTCCTCTGCCCTTCCTCAGACAGTTTCTATTTAAGTTTTTAGGACTCCAGACTTGGGAAAATTTGAGCAAGAGCCCAGAATATGGTCCATTACCTCCAAATGTTGCTCAGCAGCTTAAAACAGGCCTGTCAAGGGAGGCGGCTTAGGGAAACAGTGATGCACCTCGGAAAAGACACTTTATTCTGTTTACTTTTGCTGTACTGGAGTATACAGTGGAAGACTGTGCTGGCTATGGCTCTCTGCTCTCCTCTCGGGTTTCACACTGTCCAGGTGAGCTCCGGCCATCCCTCTCCACTAAGGGCATCCTACCTGTTGTGCAGCCTCCCCAGGGCTCCGTGCAATCGGCTTGATGAAGCACGCTGCAAGTGGAGAAAGAGCAAGGCCGGTATTTTTCCAAGTGGGTGGGGACTCCTAAATTCCCCTGACATTGGCCTCAGAGTTTTTTCAGAGCCTCTGCTCCAGTGTCTCAGCCCACCTCGCTCTGGGGGACTTGGGCAGCTTCATCCCCAGCCTGACTCAGCACAAACCCCTCCTCATTCTCCCTCCTGTGCCAAGAGCTGTGGCAAGCATTCCTGTGGTGGATGGTGCTGCTGATGGAGGAGCCACCACTGGACCTGCCTGAGTAGCTCTGAGGGGACCGGTGCCATCAGATTCCACCCCCGCTCCCTGCACATTAGATGGCCTAAATGAGCACCCAAAGTCAGCGTCCCCCAGGAACCGAAGTCAGCGTCCCCCAGGAACCAAAGTCAGTGTCCCCCAGGGATGCTCATGAATTTTGCCTGTCCTCACTTGCTTATGCAGTGCCCTGCTCCCCTGCCCAAAGCCACCTGGAGATGTGGGGCTCTCAGGTGGGCCAGAGTGGCAGTCCCTGTATCCTCAGGGCCCTCCTGCTGGGATGCCAGCTCTCAGGGAGGAGGAGGAGAGCCGGGAGGAGGTCACTGGTGGTGCTGTGGGAGGTCTTGACCCCCAGGTGGTCTCGTGCCCCCACACCTGAGCCTTTCACACCCAGTACTGGTTGTTTTTCAGTTGGGGGTTGGAAGTCCGGCAGTACTGGAGGAGTTCAGGGTCTGGTGGTGACCCGGGACCTGCGCCCTGGGCTGGGGGACCTGTGCCTTTGCCCTCCACGGCGTTGACAGTCGTTAGAGGGATGCCTTCATTGGGGTCTGTCCTCCGGAAGGTTTCATGGTCCAGCACAGCCCCGTTCTTGGCCTTGGAGGTGGGGGTGCCCTGGACGTGGTGCTTCCCTGTCTTGTTGCGCTTGTGCAGGTAGAAGATCAGGGGCAGGATGAGGGCCAGCAGGAGGAAGATGAGGCAGATGGGGATGATGATGCTGAACATGTTGGCCTCAATGTAGCTGAGGAAAGTGCCGCTCTCCACAGGGTTGGGGCTAGTGGTAGCACTGGGGGCCAGCCACGCAGTGGGGGGCATGCCCAGCTCGCTGGCACTGGAGCTGCTCTGTGCTGTGCCCTGGGGCACGGGGGATGAAGGTGCCACAGGGGCCATGAGCAAGGTGATGCTATAGGATTTTGAGGCGTTGTAGGGCTCGATGCTGTACTCCAGGGATGCTAGCGCCGGTGGCACGCCAGCAGCCACCAGCTCAAAGACGAAGCTGTCACTCTGCAGGGGTTGGTGGGTGTCCCCAGCAACCAGCATCTCCAGTCCCACCAGCCCTTGCTCCAGCTCACTCTGGCTGAAGGTCTCTATCGGGGTGGTGGGTTGTCCTGGGTCCCTGGATACCCTCACGAGACGGCTGGCATGGGGCGCCCTGCGGATCCTGAAGACTGGAATGCTCTTGGTGCGGTTGGCCAGCTCACTGGCATCGAGGACACTGGTGTCTAGGAGGGCTGTGGTGCCTCGGGGCCACAGGCTGCCTGGTTGGGTCTTCACTGCGGCACGGACAGTCACATTCACCACCCCAGTCCAGTTACCTGCCTGCGACATGGCAAGGAACTGGAAGTCATCCTCAGGAGATGTGAGGTCATTGAAGGTGAACATCACCTCCCTGTGGTCCAGTTGCTTCTGTGAGAAGCCCCGTGATGGCTTTTGGTTGACCAGTACTTGGCCAAACCTGGGGTCCCTGGTGATCCTGTACAGGATATTACCTGCCCCCTGCAGTGCAGTGCCCAGGAGGTGATGGTGGGACATGGGGGCTCTATTCAGGTCTTGGGGCACTTCCAGCAGTGTCGGGCTCGCAGTGGTGCTCAACACAGATAGAAACTCGACCTCCAGTGAGGTCAGGGTGGGCGGGTGGTGGCCACTGGAAAGACTGAGGGCTAAGGACCCTGGAGCACGGCTCCCAGTGGCAACGAACACCACGTGGCCAGCGTTGACATCTGCTTGGGTGAAGCGGTTGATGGGCTCCTGAGGGTTGTGTGCACTGGCCAGGTGGCCGGCGAGAGGTCTCTGAAGGATGCTGTACACCATCTCCTGTGGGGACACTGATGGGTCTGCCACATCCAGGTACTCCTGGGACAAGGTGACCACAGAGCCTGGTGGGACCTGTAGCACTTGTTTCCGCTTCACCACCTGCAGTGACTTGGTGCTGCTGGTCACTGTTATATTGAATGCCTCGGAGATGACCACTCCTTCTTGTGGAGGACGGACAGACTGCTGTTCCCGGGGCTGGAGCCAAGCCTTAAAACTGAAATGGTCTTCGGAGGTGCTGTCCCCGCCATGGGCATATGCCAGATGCCTTGCTGCCAGGTCTGACTGCAGGAATAATGGCTGTGACCGTTCCAAAGGCACACCAGCCACCAAGAGCTGTCCATGAACTGGCAGCTCTGTCACCAGGAAGACAACATCATATCCAGCCCTCTCAGGCACCAGAATTTGGCTCAGGAGGTTGGAGGCATCCAACACTGAGGTGTCAATCTCAGCCTGCTGAGCCCTTGCAAGCTGGAGACCTGCAGAGAAAAGGGAAAACTAGGGATGAGAATCAGTTTGGGGAAGCTGGTGAGAGTTTGGGGTGATGGAGGAAGGAACTGGATGCAGCCTTAGATGTTTGACATAGTATCAACCATGGAAAACAACACAGTGGTATCTTCTTCAGCCAAAAAAGCCCTCCTGAAGTGCTTCTCCATCCCACCTTTACCTGCATTTTTCCATAGCTGAGTCAAACGCTGGGGACACTTTTCCTCGAAGGAGATCAAGACGAGGAGGATGAAGGAATCTGAGATGGTTGTGGGAGTGACCACACGGAAGCGGATGGCATCTTGGGCCAGCCAGAAGGGCTTGTCTGGCATCTCGTGCTGGTAGAAAATCAACATGCTGTCCACCTAAAGATTAAAAAAACCCCAATGAGCTCCTATCTTGACTCTGGGATAGAGCAACCCATCTCTAGGTAAGAAATGGCATGGTAGCCACCATGGAGAGCTCATGGTGTGTCTCTACCAGAATAAATTTTGGATGCCCCATCCCTGGAAGTGTTCTAGGCCAGGTTAGACAGGGCCTGGAGCAACCTCATCTAGTGGAAGGTGTCCCTGTCCATGGCAAGGGGGTTGGAACAAGATGACCTTTAAGGTCCCTTCCAACCCAAACCAGTTTGTGATTCTATGATGTTTCCACCCAGCAATTGTGGAAACTGAGGCTCAGAGATAGGGTTGAGCTTTCTCAGCATCCTCCAAGGGTGAGCACAGCACAGAGGAGGTTCCAGGGTGGGCAAACCTGTGTGTTTCTGAGTGATGGAATAAAAGAAGACCTCTGCTGTGCTCTGCAAAATTTGGCCCCATGGGAGAAAGGTTTTCTCAGGGCAGGGGTGAAAGCATCATGCTTGGCTCTTCCCTTCAGCAGCAGCCAGGCTGGATGGCTCTGCAGCAGGGAGATGGCCCAGGAAAGAGGATTATAACTCCATCAGCCTCCCCTAGTGCTAAATCCAAGGTTGGGGCAGCAGCTTTTAATCCGTCTTAGCAGCTGTTGGCAGAGCTGGGAAAGTCACAGCATGGCTGGTGCCCCTGCCTGTCATGGCAGTCAGGTCAGACTGGGACCCCATGCTGTGGTGGAGGTTGATGAAGGGCTGTGCTTGGGGTTCTGGGGGCCTGGAGGAGGTGAAACCTCACCTGGGCTTGGGTGAAGTTCCTGATTTCCTCCCCGCGTGAGGTGCTCAGCCTACCAAGGCGCGGGGCTTGCTCAATGCTGTAGTACAGAGTGGCGGAGCTGGTGGGGCTGTTGCTCACTGCTTGAAGGTTCTGGCTGGTGATGGCCTGCAGGGCACCTGGAAAACACATCCAGTTGCCACCCACCTGCAGCCTCTGCCATGGGCATCTCAGCAGTGCTTGGGCAGGGGTAGGTGGTTCAAGGGTCCCATTTGCTGTTCCACCAGGAGAATGAGGAATGTGCTGGTACCCACCTGGGCAGACGGTGAGGCTCTGCTTCTTGGCCAGGCTGATGACCGGCTCCCTCTGGGCCCTGATGAGGAAGAAGTGCCCAGGAGACAGGTTCTTACCATCCCACAGGTCAAAGGTGAACCCTCCATCCAGGGATCCTGTGGAAAGCATAGACCAGGGCATTTGTGGTGGGCAGAGGAGATGCAGCCCCCCATTAACTTGGCAGGGTTTGGACTAGGGTGCTGTGCCATGGGGTTGGCATCCACCTTGACGGCACAGTGTCCCCATCACCCTGGGATGATGGAGGGGGGCTGAGGCACCTCAGTTCTGCCCTACCTTGGTGCACAAAGAGGACGAGGCCGTTGTCTATCTGGGCTTGGGTGAACATCTGGACTGCGGTGCTGGGCGCTGACCTCAGCACAACCTTCCCGTTGGCTGGGGGCTGGATGGAATAGGTCAGCTCTTCTGCTGGGGAATCCTCATCCTCAGCGCTTAGGATGTAGGAGCTGATAACAGCCGTGGCACCTTCCCGCAGCTGGGGGATAGTGAGAGGTTGTAATACCCCTGGGATACCCTTGGCACCTCTCCCCTCTTCCCCCTCCCAGCTCAGACAGGTTTGCGGGGTGCTGGAGCACATCCCAGCCCAGCAAGGATGTGTTGTTCACGTGCCGGGTGATGCCTTCATCACTTGGCCTCTTCCCAGCCCTGCATCACTGCTGCCGTGTTTACCAGCATGTGCCACCCAGCTGGGTCGTTGCCTCTGCACAGCCCCAGTTCCTGAAAGTGGAAGAGGGCACAGCCCTGGGGCAAGGGCCTGTGAGAAATAACTTTGAAAGGGAAGGGATTTTAGGGGGGTCCACAAAGTGCTTCTGGGTATGTGATAACTGCAGCCCTCTGTCTCTCCCTAGCTGGCGTTTCTCCTTGCTCCTGCTTCTGTGCCCCCTGGCAAGGCTACAGTGAGGCTGCTGGCCTCTTCAGAAAAACCTCCAGGAATGATGAGTGGCTGAGTTGAGAGACACTGTGGAACTTCCCAGGACTGCTTCCCCCCATCCAGTGGTGCCCACCCAACCCTGGGGACACTACCACCCCAAAGCCCTGGTGTCTCTCATCTCCAGCTGGAGGCAACAGTTTTCCCCGCTCCTAACCCTGTGCCATATCTTGATCTTGGCAGACCACAGGGATGAACCTTGTGCTGCCAGACAGGTTCTACCCACACACCCCAAAGCTGCCCTTTGCCCTCAGGATGTCCTGAAATCATGGTGTGCATGGACGGAGCTTTCCCGTGGCTCACCTGGGGTGGAGGGGCAGGATGCACTGCATCCAATGGCACGGAGAGCCTGGCCTGCATCCTGGGAATCCGCAAGACAACACCCAAGGAGGCGCTGGAGGAGCTGGAATGAGCTCTTTTCTGCTGTTTTCAGCTAGCCTAACCCAAAACATTGCTTGAGTGGGTGTGGGTGCTGACAGGGACATTAAATCCTCCAGCAGTCCCCGTGGGACCGTAAGAGGCAGGCTGGAAAACACAGCTTTGGAGAGATGGGGTGGGGGAAGTGCTCCTGGACTCATAGCTAAGGCAGAAACTTTGCTGTGTTTGCACCACGTTTTTTGGGCTGCTCCCTCTCCCCAGCACCCACAGCAGTTGGAATTGCAATCGTACCCAGAGCTTGGAGCCAAGGAAAACGCTCTGTGGGCAGAACAGGGGGGACTGGCAGCCCCAGGGCATCACTGCCCACTGGGAATGGCCAGCTGTGGTGGCTGCAGCAACTTTGCTCCCTGCCCAGAGCCCACGGCGTGGGAGCTGACCCACTTCTCCATGCTCCTTATCCTCCCTGAATTATTAAAGCCTTCCGCCTGGCTCCTGCACTCGCTCGCTCGGGTTATTGTGTTTGTTCAGCCTCCGTGTCGCCTCTGCTCTCTGGGAGAGCGTGCTGGGAGGTGACAGCACAGTGCCGGGAGCGTGGCCGTGTGCTCTGCGGCGGCAGTGGGAGCCTCTTTCTTGGTGGCATCCAGCCATCCTTCCTCCACATCCAACCGAAAAACTGCTGCTCCTTACCAAGAGGCTCCACTGCGGGGTATAGAGCTATCTATCCCGTTATGCGGCAGCCCTGCAAGGACTTGCATCCCCGGAAGCCTTTGTGCAACCCATCCTGACCTTTAAACACTGAAGTCATCGCTCACCAGAGCACAAACACAGCAGGGCTGGGCCTCTCCCATCGCTCCTGCTCCAGGCAGGAAGCCTGTCCCAGCTCCAGAGCCCTTCTGGGCAGCTGTGGTTACTCTTCCCAGGGTGTGCTGTGTGTGTGGATGGGGGGATCCCAATGGAAAGGCAGATGGATTGATGCCTCAGAGTTTATTTTGGGAGATTTTTCTGTCTTTTCACCCTTTTTTTTTTTTTTTTTAGCATGGGGGCTGGGAAAGAAGGAAGGCCACGCTTCCGTAGTTGCCTCTGGAATGGGGAAAAGAGGCTGGCATAGGCCCAGCAGCTGAGGGTTTAACTTTTCCCTGTATTTTGGCCCAGGTGGGGGCACATCTACAGGCACCAGTTACTGCTTTATAAAAAGGATTTGCTGGGAAGCTTCTAGGGGCTGGAGGGGGAGAACTGGAGCAGGCACAGAGCTGGGGATAGGGGCACCCCTCCCAAACTTTGCTGGTACTTCCAAAACTGGCTGTTTCTTGGGCTAGGTGGGGCAGCCCCTTCCCTTCAGGCATCTCCTCCAGAGCTCGGGCTCCCAGAACCCTTCCCAAAGTCACTGCGTGATGATCCTCATGGAAGGGGCTGCTTTCCTGCTGCCAGCCTAAAAATGGCCACCTACCATCCTGAGATGGTGAGGGTAGCTGGAAGGGGAGGGAATGATTGTGCTTGCATGTTTCCCAATAAATTCTTTGCTGGAATTTTGCATTAGTGACCCTAAATGGGATGGGGAGGTGTTGGAAGCAGAGAGTGGGAATGCTGCTGAAGCATGTGAGACCTCTTTGCTTCAAAACCTCCAGGGACGGTGAATCCACCTCCTCTCTGGGCAGGCCATTCCAATGTCTGATTACTCTCTCTGTATTAAATTTCTTCCTGTTACCTAATCTAAACCTCTCCGGGCAGAACTTAAGCCTGTGCCCTCTTGTCCTACTGCTGGTTGCCTGGGAGACCACCTGACTACAACCTCCTTCCAGGTAGTTGTAGAGAGAGATGAGGTCACCACTGAGCCTCCTCTGCTCCAGACTAAACACCCGCAGCTCCCTCAGCCTCTCCTTAAGATGTGACTGGCACTCAGTGCCATGACCTCATAACCACAGTGGTGTTGGATCAAGGGTTGGACTTCATGAACCTCGGAGGTCTCTTCCAACCCGGCTGATTCTATGATTCCATTCTGCCATTTTCTGGGATGGGTGTGAAGGGCGAAAGCTGCCCGAGCAGCTGTTATTCCAGCCTGTGCTGGTGAACCGTGGGCAGGCTGCCCTTGGAGCCGGCGGCGATTATCCGGGAAGGCTGCGGGGCGGGGGGAAGAGGCGCTGCCTGTCGCCGTGGCAGCGATGCCCGCGAGCGGAACGGCGGGGCCACGCTCCCACCTCGCGGCCGCTCCCCGCATCGGCGGCCGGCGAGGACGAGCTGCGGGAGGCGGACACCGCGGGCTCCACCTCCTCCAAAGCCTCGCCCCGTCAGGAAAAGCCGTCTCCTTTCCCCAAGCGCCCATCGCCCGCCTCTGGGCGGCACCCGAGCTCCGCCGAGCCCGAGCTCCCCGCGATGAGCGACCGGGCGTGGAGGGCGAGCCCCGCGCTGGGCTGGCCGAGCCCGCCGCCTGTCCCAGCGCTGAGCCCCCCGTCCCGTCCCACCCTTACCTGCAGACCGGCGTTGACCTTCAGCCGCGGCCCCTTGGCGTTGTGGGGCAGGATGGTGACGAAGACGGTTCTGGCGTGGCTCAGTCGGGATATCTCGGAGGCGTTGGCCAGGACGGTGAAGCTGTCAGCAAGGGATCGGGGACCGTCCTGCCTGTACTGGATCTGCTGGTTCTCCACCTGCGGGGCAAGGACCAGGTGACCCTCCGGGGACGACACAGGCCAATGGCCGCGCTGGGCTGGGGACCCTGCACCGTCCCCGGAGGATGCTCTCCCTGCGCAGGGGACCCTGCACCATCCTCAGAGGATGCTCTTGCGCTGGGCAGGGGACTCTGCCCCACCCTCGGAGGATGCTCTCGCTCTGGGGAGGGGACCCTGCCCCACCCTCGGAGGATGCTCTCGCTCTGGGCAAGGGACCCTGCACCACCCTCAGAGGATGCTCTCGCTCTGGGCAGGGGACCCTGCACCACCCTCAGAGAATGCTCTCGTGCTGGGGCATCCACAGGACAGGAGCTGGATCCCCACAGAAAACAGACCAGGAGCCCAGTGGGTTCTGTACCTGCATTCCCACCCTGTATCCCCAGGTACATTTAAACACACCTTGGCTGTTGGGTCCACAGGGCAAACCCACCACCCCAAGCCCCTTCATACCCTCTGATGGGGAGAAGCAGCCCTCCTCAGCCTCCCAGTATGGCTAGGGGCTGGAGCACAGCCTTTGGCTCTCCCCAGACCCTTGGCAAAGCAGCATGGTGCGCCGATGGGCACCCAGGGGTGCTATACCTCGCTCCAGGTGAAGCTGTGCAGCCCACTGTCCTCTCCACTTCTCAGGAGAGTGCCAAACCGAGGGGGCTCAAGCACCCTGAACTCCATGCCCAGAGCCGGGTAGTAAGCATTGGGGATGCTGAGGATGCCCGAGGAGAGGGTAGCAGAACCACCTTCTGGCACTGTGATGTTGTGGACATCCAAGGGGACGCTGATGGGGAGCACAACCAGGCTCACTACCACCCCCTCCAGAGGGTCTGCACCGCGGGCTGTGATGTCTGTGACAAACCGGTCATGCTCCTCATTGGGCTTGGAGTGGAGGTAGAGGACTCTGCCACTGTTGATGTCCTCCTGGGTGAAAGACTGGATGGGGTCCAGGCTGGGCTGCTCATTCATGTCCTGGCCGTGCTGAAGCATTGCCAGGAATCCAGAGGCTGGGGGGCTGCTCACCAGGTAGACTATGTCTTGGGGAGGGATCTCTCCATGGGTCACCTGAGAGCATGAGGGAGACAAAACAAGAATAGGAGGTCTGGTGCTTGAGGCTGGGCTGCTCCACAGCCTACCTGCTGTGCACTCAGTCCCTCAAGGCTTTGCTGTGGGATGAGCTGCAAGAGTCACCTTCTTGCTGCGGCCATGCCTGAACACCCCTCTGCCCCTGGGCAAAGCCTGACATGGACATGAGACCTTTGCTCTGAGCTGGTTGGAGTAGAATGGAGTCCCATGGGTGGCCGTCCTGGTGTGGTAACCAGGGAAATGATGCAGGCATGGGGAATGACTAGAGAAGGGGATACTCACCAGTAAGTACTCCTCCTTGATCCCAGCTGCTTCCCCCTGGAAGACATAGATCTCCTTGTGGTTGACTATGTTCAGGGGGCTGGGATGGGTGTCCAAGAACACACTGATGGCCAGCGTGTCCTCCACTGACACCTCATGTGCTTCTACAGTGAACTGGAGCTCATCCCGGGTGTTTCTGCTCCCGTTGTGCTGGTAGGAGATCTCTCCCGTGAGCAGGTCCCTCTGGGAGAAAGCCATGACTGGCTGCTCCCCTCTCAGTATGGTCCCCCACCTTGGGGGGGTCGTTATCAGGAACTGTATCTCTTCATCTGACCTGATGTCCATGTTGGTCTCCAGGCTGAGAACAGAGGAGTCAATGCTCCCTCGGGTGCCCTGGTGGATGACCAGACCAGTATTGTTGACTATTTTGATGTAGGGGTCTGATGCCTGCACTTCCAGGAGTGCTGTGGTTTGGTGGAGACCATCTGAGACCTGTAGCTGGATCCAGCCCCGGTCAGCCCCTGAATGGACAAAGAGGATCTTCTTCTTCCTCAAGTCATCCTGTGTGAACCGATAGACCTGGTGGCTTCTGTCATCAACAGACACGATGCTGCCAAACAGGATGTCCTTCCTTGCCAGCACCAGCTGTGTGTCAGAGAAGCCAGAATCCTTGTCAGCGAAGGCAATGTCATCAGTTGTCAGCAGGTGCTGCCCATTGCGCACCACATTGAAGACTTTATTCACTGCCCGGACAGGGATGTGGTCATTGATAGGTTGGATGGAGACCCTGAAAACACCCCTCACGTCCTCCACATTGGATTCAGTGCTGCCCTCACCCTGCCTGGTGGCTACAAAGGGGATGTCATCCTCCAGTGTCTCAGAGTCATCGTGCTGGTATAGCAGCCTGCGGTGGAGGATGTCATCGTTGGTGAACTCTGTGATCTCCTCTCTGGAGGCCCAGCCATGGGACGCAGCCCAGGCCAGCCTCCCATGTGCTGGCCCCTCAATCACCTCATAGAGGTAGTCCATGCTGTTCACACTCTGCACAAACAAGTGATCCTTGGAGATGACAGCCTGTCCTCCTTCTGGCACCGTCAAGAGGACATTGGTCAGCACTGGTGCGTCAGGGTCCCCACCAATGCTGATTGTGTAGGTATAGATGGGAGAGTGCTGCTTGCCGGCATGGACACGGTACTGGAAGGTGTCCTCGGCTTGTTGGGAGTTCCTGATGGTCACACTGTAGCTCAGGTGGTTTCTCTGTAGGTCCTCTTGGGTAAATCCAAAGCCTTCAGTCAGCCTGTTGCCGAGCAGCTCCAGGTTTCCCTTCTTGGGAGCCTGTATGATAATATAGTGGAAGGGGACTGGGGCAGAGTTTGGATCTTCCAACATCGCCTCCAGCTCCTTGCTGGTGATATTGCTGTGCCACTTGTTCTTCATCTGGAGGGGAACCATGGTCCTCATCTTAATGGTGGCTCTTTTAATCCTTATGAGGAAGGTATTGTTTGGCAAGACCTTCTGTCCCACCTGAACTTTGAATCTGAGTTTCTCCACACTGTCCTCCAGCCGGTGCTCTGAGTCTGTGCTAAAATACTGGATGCGCCCTTGCTCCAGGTCTTGCTGGTGGAAAGACTCGACTTTTTTCCATTCCCCTCCAACGCTCCCTTGCTTCTGGACCTCACCATACCTTAGGGGCTCTGTGAGGACATACAGGATGGCGACCCGCTGTTCAACAGCATTTGTCTCCACTGACAGGTTGGCTGTGGTGATGCGTGCGGCCCCTCCTTGGGAGATGGAGAGGCCGGTGTTGTTGAGCAGGCGGATTTCAGGGTCAATGGCGAGGATCTTCAGGGTGGCAATAGGACTTGGGACTGTGCCATCGCTCACTTGCAAGGTGAGCTGTAAGTTTGTTCCACTCTGGTGCACGTAGACTATGTTGCCAGCTTCCAGGTCCCTGCAGGAGAACTCTTCGATGGGCACTCCAGGGTGGAAGTCAAACTCCACATAACCTTCCTCCATCTGTTGGCCACCATGCAGCTGAAATTCGAGGTCATCACAGGATGTGTCATCATCCAGGACTTGCAGGATGTCTGTGGTCAAGTGTTTCCGTGTGTGCTTCAGGATTGTCATGTGGCTCCCATGGGGAAAAATGACCTGTGGGGCATCGTTGAGGGGGTTGATCATGATAGGCAGCAGATAAATCTGCCCCTGCCGCAAGCACTCTGGGACCCCTTGCTGGGTGGTCACTGTCACCTCCAGCATCAGCTGGTCCATGGGCCCCTCAGAGCCATCATGAACGTATCTGACTTTCCGATTCACAATATCCAACAAGGTGAACTTCCTTCTGCTCCTGGTCCCGGGAATGTCCAGCTCCAGCTGGCCGTGCCTGGGGTCACTGGTAATGCTGAAGAGGATTTGGGACTGACGGATGTTTGCCAGACTCAAGTCTACTCTTGGCTGCACATGTTTCCACTCCAGATAGGCCATGCCCCCTTCAGAGACGATGAGGGGGCTGACATGTAGCAGGCTGCTGATGTTGGCAAAGGCCGCTGGGAAGCTGCTGTCAGGTCGGCACGGTTCCACCACCAGGCCTCGTGCTCCCAACCAGCCATTTGGGGCTGGGGAGGTAGGTGCCTCATCCTGCTCATACACCTCTTCATAGTCCCAGTAGTGGTCCTGCTTCCCACAGCCTGATGTGATGCCCTTTGTGATCACGGCATCTTGAAGGCTCCTTCTCTGCAGGTTTATCCGCAGGTCCTCCAAGCAGCCAACAAATGAGTGGTTGGTCATGGTCCACACTGAGATGAGAGCAAGGTGATGCTCCCTCAGCCCTTGCAAAGCTTTTTCATTCATACCTCCAATGAAGAGGTTTCCCTGAAGGTCCAGGTAGTTGTTAATGCCCCGGTTGGACGTGGATGAAGCATAGTAATCTATCAGTATCTCAAACTTGTGGATGTCTGTGTAGACTTTGACGTAGTGCTGCTGCTCGTCACTGATGAAAACATTGTTGTGTAGGACAATGACGCCATTCCCCTTCTCCACAAAACCTCGCAGGCGCCCATTGGAAATCTCTAGGTAGAAGAAGTCATTCTCCAGCCCTGCATGGTAGATCAGGGGTGCCTGGGTAATGCTCGTTGTTATCACAAACTCGATGGTCGCTTCCTTCCTTGCATTCCACGTGGGAAATGCGATGTAGGAGAGTGGCCCAGGGAACCCGAATGGGTCCTCAGGCTCTGCGGAGAACTGTGGGCTGCACCCTTCCTGGACATGGTGGAAGATCTTGGAGCTGCCATCAGCAGACAGAGGGGAGAGGACATCCAGGCCGTTGAATGTCACCAAGTGGAGGCAACCCCTGAAGGGAGAGCTGGCCTTGGCAAGGTATGGCACGTCCAGGCTGCCTGTCCCACCAGCATAGAGCCCATACTGAATGTCCAGCTCCCTTGCTGGCCCTGCGATGTCTGTAGAGCTGTTGAAGAGGCCATCGATGGTCAGCGTCATCCTGCCATCTTCCACCAGCAGATCCACATCATGCACTGCCAGGTTATTGAGCTGGAGCCCTGCTGGGGACTGCAAGGTCACCTGCTCTGAGCCCAGCTGCAGCTTAGCCTGCAGGGAAAGACACAAAGTGCTTTTCAGGTGACACCTCTCCACCTGCCAGAATTACCTGCTGAGGCATGGACCCATAGCCAGGAGGGTCACAAGGGTTTTGGTCTCTCAGTTCACTCCTCCACCTCTGAATGTGCTGCTCCCTCATTCTCCCCCATGGACGTTCCCTCTTTGTCCCACTCTCTGAGTTTTTCTCCTTTTTCACTCCTTCTCAGAAAAACCCAGACTCAGGGCTGGGATCCTCCCTCTCCCAGTACAATAGCTGGGCTTCTCCTCTCCCCCCACCAGAGCAGCCCTGCCAGATGCTGGCTCCTCCTTCCCCGCTCCATCCTGCCCACTGCCCTCCGTCCCTGCAACCTGGGATGCTTCCAGCCCTTTCCCTAGGAACTGGCAGGGGAAATAGCAGGCTTTGCTCCTGGCAGGCAGCAGCCTGGAGCCTGCCTAAATAGAAGGTTAGCTGGTGGGACACATGGTCTGGCATTAGGGACACCTTTGGCCAGCAGCTTGCTTGCTGTCCTGCTTTGGTTTAATGTGGTTGGTGGCCCAGCCCAAGCTGCAGGAGAGGCAGGATGTGTGCCCTGGATGGTCCCTGCCCTTTTCCTTCATGGTGGATGCCAACACCATAACCACAACAGGGAATTTTACTCCTCTGTCTTGATTGCTTCCCGTGTCCCTACTGGGAGACAAGGGAGACCTGTTTTTTCTCTGGATTCTCTTGCCTCTCACCTCTTCTCCTCACTAACCCCTTGCATCCAAAGGTGCTGTGCACTGCATCTGACCATGGCACACAGGCTGCCAGTGTCTCAGTGTCCTCATGGTCTCTCCCAGCATCACCCAGGCAGTGGGTGAGTAGCTTCCCTAGATGGAGCCTGTTTCTCTGTATTTAACCAATTCTCCCAAGACTGTCCACCCTCCTCTTGTACTCTTAGCATGCCCTGGCAGGGGTCCTGGCGGCTGGACTGCCCCTTCCTTCGTGCACTGGATGACCCACAGACTGACCAACAGACCCCGGCCTGCCTGGTGCATTAGGGTGCTGGGATGCTGACCTGCAGGCTGCCGGCTTGCAGCTGGAGCAGGAGGTGGTCAGGCTGCCCAGCAGCCAAGAAGAGCAGCCCACTGCCCTGGCTGGTGTACAGCTGCAGGTGGAGCCGCACCGTGCGCGAAGCATCCGCCAGTGGCATTTCCACGAAGCTGTCCCCGAAGAAAGAGGCTGGGGAGAAAAAGGAGAAAGAAGGTCAGGCAGGGAAGGATACCTCCTGCAAGCCTTGTCTGTGTGGATGCTGTGATGCTGGAGCCTCCCAAGCCCATCCATCAGCCCCCCTCTGTTTTCCCTGTGACGGGGTGTTGGAGCCGAGGAGCCTGGAAAGATCCATGTGGAGCCTGTTTTGCTGATTTTCCTAGAGGAATCACAGAATGGTTTGGGCTAGAAGGAACAGTAAACCTCATCTAGTCCAACTCTCTGACCATGGGCAGGAACATCTTCCACTAGACCAGATGGCCCCAAGCCCCATCCAGCCTGGACTTGAGCACTTTTAGGGATGGAACAGCCACAGCTTCTCTGGGCAACCTCTGTCACTGCTTCACCACCTTTTTAAGTAAGTAAATTCTGTTTCTTCTCAGTGCTGGAGGAATAAACGTGAGTGCTAGTGATCCATATGTGGATGTGAGACCGTACAGAAACCTTGGCTCAAAGGAGGTGCCTGGAGATGCAGTTGGAACATGTTCAACACCCAGTACACATCAGCCCTGGAGGGACTCAGCACAATGGCATGCAGTCATGAAATGACACACTGTGTCACAGGGCAGAGGCGGGAGAGGGCAGGATTAAGAGCACATGGAGTGGCGAGGCTTAATTTTTGACTCCTTATAGTATTTAGCTGATTCAATGCAAGTGTGTGCATTGCACACATGTTAAGTGCATGTGGCTGGGACAGGCAGCCACCCATCCTGCTTGGCTTCAGCTCAGCCCAGGGCAAAACTCCGTGCTTAAGCATAAACACTCCAACCCTGAAAGCTGGAAATGTTTGGGGAAGGTATGTCAGGGAGAAGGGAGAAATGCATATTTTTTTAGTCCATATGTAGTCATAAGCTCTGCTTGTGTTTATATGTGTGAAGCTTTCCTGCTATGCTTCGCTAGAGCACTTGTCCACCCAGCTACTGATGCATACTTGGGTTTGGGGTCCCAGATCTGCTCTGCTGAGGTTCCATGGGACAATGAGACTGGCATTTGGCTTTGAGGGTCCCAGGCCATTCCCTGTTTGGAGGAGGCAGGGGTGGAGGTTGGGTGCCGCGGTGAAAACAGCCTCCTGCACAGCGAGGTCTGGGTGTAAACACTCATGTCTGCCCTTAACAGCTGGTTCCCTTGGTCGTATTTTCCTCTTACCCAACTTTCTGTGCTCATGACAGGGGTGGGAACAGGCAATGCAGGCTTTGCTCACAGGCTGGTGAAAACTCAACCCAGCAAGACACAGCCACAGTCACTGAGGGCTTGGAAAGAGCCCATCTCTAAAGGTGATGGCAAGGGTTAGTCTGACAGGGACAGGGGTGGAACACTCTGCTTTGGCTTATTGCATTTTCTTTGGAGTTGAGCTCTGTGGTGCCCAGTGTAGAGTTTGCTCTTCTGGCGCCTTTGGGAATGGGGAGATCTCCCTGCCCTGGAGACATCAAAAAACCAATTTCCTGCCACTGGCAGCAGAAAAAATGCCTCAGCTTTCCCTTGGGGGTCTGGAAGGATGACGTGGGTGTCTCAAGGACCATCACTGCATCCGCTCTGGGCTGGGAGAAAATGGCACCATGGAAATATTTGGCCTTTGCTGTAACACTGAGCCCTTTGCTCAGCCCAGGGCAGGGCTGTCAGGGTGCCTCTCATTCCCTGGCCCTCATGCCTGCTGCTGGCACAGGGCACTTTGGCTTCCTTGTCCTCTTCGGCCCAGCCAGTGACTCACAGGAGCTGTGCTATTCTTTGTAGGGCCCTGTCCTCCCCTGACCTGCTCCCTCCTTCCCGTGGTCCTGGCAAAACCAGCTTTGCTCAGTGGCCAAGGGTGGTGGGTGCTGGGGCTCTCCTCACCATCTTGTCTTGGGGTTTGGTGAGCAAGAGTGACGTGGCACAATGGAAAAGGGGCTCTCCCTCCTTGGAGAGTCACAGGCACACCAGCTTGCACACGTGGTCCCTGGAGACATCCACATGCATGATGTGCTGGCAGCTCCTGTGAAGGTTCCCTGTGCGTGCACACTCTGTGCTCCCACTCCCACTGAGATTTTGCTACGTTTCGGTTTTGGTTTCCCTGACTTTCAAAAACTTGTTTTTCAGAGGGGTACTGAGCATCTGCTCTCATGGGGAGGGAAAGCTTGGCTGGACTGGACCCACCAGCAGCTCCTGTCCCAGCCCAGGGGCTTGGCAGTGTCTCACTCTGGGTGCTGGAGTTGATAGTTTGGGGCTGCTCCAGCACGGCCAGCTTGTTTTCCAGTGTGCCAAGGGGCATCAGCTCCTCCATTCGGCACCTTTTGTCCTGCCTCCATTCTCCTGAAGATGACAGAATGTTTTTCTTCTCTTTCTCTCACAAAATACTACTAATGAAAAGCTCCTGGGGGGGTGGATGCCCAGGGGAGTGGTGCCGTTTGTTGGGGAGGAGGAGGGACCCTTGCCCAGATCCAGGAGGCGCTGGGATTTTTCTCTGGCAGCAGAGCCATGTGAGTTACTGCTGTTTGTCTTCCCAAGTTCCTGCTTTATTTCAGGGCCACTCTCCACCTCGCTCAGTGGCCCAGCCAGGATGTGAACACCACTCGGCCTGTGACATTTCATTTTCACAAGGGACCTGCGGCTTCTCACTCCCATCTCCCCTCTTCCTTGCCCTCCATGTTGGAAAAGAAACAGAAAACATGGATTATTTTTTGGGTTTTTTTTCCAAATGCATTTCACCCTGGAGGAGCCTTCATGGCACAGGGTGTCCCATCCCAGCCCATCGCTTGGATCAAGCAGGGACATCCAGGCACCCATTCCCATCCATGGCTAGGCTCAGCTGAGCATCCCGAGATCACGCCGTAAGGATGAGCTCCTGTGCTGCAAAAGCACCTTTCCCAGGTGATCTAAGGATGTCATAGCCAGTGTTGTGCCCCAAGCCGACCCTCATCCCTGGATGGAGAAGCCCAAGCTGTCCCTTCCTCTCCTGTCACGGGGAGCAACAGGTCCCCATGTCCTGGCCATGGTGTGGAGTGGGCACCCTGAACATCCCACTTGCCCTGGATAAAAATAATTGATGTTCCCAGCTTGCTGTGTCCCACAGGAAATCACCGTCCCTGCCTTGCCAAACCGATGGAAAGGCGTTGACGAGGCGAGAGGAGCCTCCGTCACAGTTTCCGAGCACCAAGCCAGCAGCCAGCAGATTATAGACTGCAGTGTCATTTGGGTTTGGGGTTTTTTGGTTTTTTTTTTTGCATTGAAAAAAACCAAGGAGATGAGCCAAAAGCACTAAGGAAGGGTTTGGGAGTGAGGCCTTGGGTGTGCTTGGCTCCTTCTGGGGCTGGTGAACAAGCGAGGGCTCTGTGTGAGCTGGCGCTGCCCCGACATCCGCCTCAGCCACCAGCCACATGTTCCCCTGCGGCTCCTCCAGCTGAAAACACGGAGGGTTTGGCCTCTCCAGTTGCTGTTTTTATGGTGTTCGGGCAGTTTTTTGACACGGGGGAGCAGAGCCTGGGGTTGGGCAGCACCACGGTGGGGAAGGGATCCCCATCCACCCAGGGGGCTCTGCGCTGGGGGCTCCCAGAGTGTTTGGGGCTCAGCAAGGGTGGTTTGGGCTCTCCTCCATCTTTTAACATCTCAGCACACAAACTTGTCCCGCCTCCTTCCCAGCACGTAGGAGGATGAAGGAGCCAACTCCTGGCCCAGGCAAGGGGAACTACTTGGAAAGCTCAGTGTCAGGGTTTGCAGAGAGAACCAGCAGCAAACATGAAAGGTTTTCAGTGTGGGGAGATATCTCCTGGGGGTACAGAATGACATGAGCTGGTGGATGGATGCGTCCCTGTCCGCATGCTCCCATCCCAGTGTGGGGCATCTCCAGCCCCGCCACGGGACAGCCAGCTGCATTTTGGGGTGCATAAGAGGAGGTGCTTCAGCGTGTTGGGGGTACAACCAAGTCCCTGAGGGGCTGCAGAAACTCCCACCACTATGCCTGGAGGAAAATACTGAGGCTGAGGAGGAAGGAGCAGAGCAAACCCTACCTGGGGATGGGGATGTGGAGCTGGGGAGGTGCTGGATGCTCAACAAGGCTCCATTCAGGTTGTGGCGAGGGGCAGGTGGGGGCCAGGGCGGATGGCCGGCTGTGTTTGCAGGGAGGGGACTGGAACTCATTGAAGCAGCTCTTTAATGACCAGAGCGGGTGCCAGGAGAGCCCCGTGCAGACACACGCGCCCCCTTGAAAGACGCCCTGTGTTTTGCAGCCGCTTCCCACCCCGGCCACACCAGTTTTCCAGCGGTGGAAAAACAGCTGGGGAGTGAAGGCTCCTTGTTGCCTGAACAGTCCTGGGCTTGTGTGGTCGCTGGTGCAGCCCAGCCCACGGGCTGCCCTCATTCCTTCCTGCTGCCCCGTGCCAACAGGCGGCCTCTGTGTCGGCGGCGTGCCCTGTGCCGGGATGCTGCTGGGACAGCCCATGGCCAGCCTGCTGCACTTCTTCTACGTGGTCTCAGGAGCTGGTTTCGAGGCCCTCTGAGTTGCATGGGGCTGTTTTTTCAAATTTAAATGACTTTATAAGGTAGCGAGGTCACCTGTTGCTGGCCACCCTTGTGCTGCACCCACATGCTGTGTAAGCACACGGGCGGTTCAGGGGGACACAGACACTGAAGGGGCTCAGGGGAATGCAAGCACTAGACAGGGTGGGGGGATGTGAACGTTTGAGAGGTTCAGGAGGGTTGTGAACACCAGAGGGGTTCAGGGGGGATGCCAGCACTGGAGGGGCTCAGCAGGATGTGAACACCAGAGGAGTGCAGAGGGGATGTGAACATTTGAGAGGTTCAGGGAGGATGTGAACACCAGAGGGGTGCAGGGGGGATGTGAACACTTGAGAGGTTCAAGGGGGATGTGAACAGCAGAGAGGTTCAGGGGGGATGCCAGCACTGGAGGGCTCAGCAGGATGGGAACACCAGAGGAGTGCAGAGGGGATGTGAACATTTGAGAGGTCCAGGGGGGATGTGAACCCCAGAGGGGTTCAGGGGGGCGGGGAACACCAGAGGGGTGCAGGGGGGATGCCAGCCCTGGAGGGCTCAGCAGGATGTGAACACTGGAGAGGTTCAGGGGGGATGCCAGCACTGGAGGGGCTCAGCAGGATGTGAACACTGGAGGGTCTCAGGGGCAGCTGCCCAGCCCTGGTGTTGCCACTCAGCAGCTTGAACCGCTCCTGTTGCCACTGCAGCGTGTATGTGAGGATCCGGCCCCACTCCCAGCACAGGCAGGGTGGGCAGAATCAGCTCTCCTGCCTGCACCTTGGGTGGTCCTGGGGCTCAAGCTCCCTTGTCCCCAGCCTGGCTCTGTGATGCTCAATGAGACCTGCAGCCCCCCAGGGCTGTGGCCCTGTCCCCACGCAGGGTGGGGAGGCCAGGGCAGGAAAGAATCTGATGGAGATTTTGGAGAAAGGCTTCATTGTGTTTCACATTCCCTTCATTTTATTGGCGTGATTTTATTTATGGCCAGGGGAGGAAATGAGCAGCTTGTGAGGAGGCTAAGGCAAACACAGCAGCCCTCCGCTTTGGCTGGGGCTTCGATGGGAGGAGGAGGTGCTGGGGGGACAACCGGGAAGCTTCTGCCTTCAGAGATGCCCTCAGACCTGAGCTGAGCACCCATCCAGGTCTTCACAGTGAGGAAATCCCAGTGCAATGGAGATGGGCCGGACTTGGCCTGCAGCAAAGGCATTCAAACCCAATAGGGACCTCATTGACACACCACAGTCCCCTTGTGCCTGCACCAGGAAAGCCTATCCCGGTTTTTCTGCTCCTGGGGTTCTGCCTCAAGATTTACAGGAGGGGGTGTCATGGCCATGGATCCATCCCTGCTGTGATAACTTTCATCAGAGAGGGAGTTTTTATCTCCACTCCCAGTGACTCCAGACAGTAATTGCTGCTCCCACATACTGAGCTGGGGCTCAGCGTGCTGTTCCAACCCTGACTATGGGAATGAGTGCTCTGGTTCTCCCCTTCCACCCTCCACCTGGCCCTCCCTCCCAGCAGGGCTCCTGGGGGCTGGGGCTGCTGCTTTCCAGGAGTGCTGGCCAGCAGAGACTCCTGGAAAGCTGCACTCAAGAAACTGCCAGCAAAGCCATGGGCAATTACCCTCAGAGGGCTGCTGACCACCAGAAGTGGCCATTACCCTTGTTCTGGGTGTAGGAGGAGACGCCTGGGCTGGGGTACTCTGCTTCGCCCCCAGCCCACCCTGCTGGCCCCTACCTCTGGCTGCACCACGATGCTTTGAATCCCTCCTCCTGTGTTTATGCATTCATTTCCTCTCCCAATTCCCCTGCCCAGCTGCTCTCTACTCGCCTTCCCCTGCCTCCTGCCTGACTGCTTTGGGGGAAAAACAGCCTTTTTACAGCCAGTGGATTTTGGGGTCAGGGGAAAACATCACAACGTGTCCCCTGCTAATTCTGTGCTGCTTGGGAGGGGGGGCTGGCTGTGTCCTGCCTCCCGTGTCCTGCCAGCCCCCAAACCCCCTGCCCAGTGCCTGTGGCCTGCCCCTGCCTCTGTCCCCATCCTTACGGAGCAGCCTTAGGAGCTGTGATAGCTGGAGGCCATCAGGCGGGGTCCAGGAGGCTTGGCTCTGGAGCTCCATCACTTATCCAGCGTGGTTTTATGATGATTCAAGCAGCCCTAAAGCTGATGGTATTTCCTGAGCTCTCCTGCTCAGCCAGATGAAGAGCCACGGAGGGGAGGACAAGGAGCTGGGAGCCAGCCTGCAACCCCCCACCAAAGGTCACCGTGCTTTTGGGAAGAGCTGGGGGGACGCACCCCAAGGTGAACACCCTCCAAAGCCTGGTGTGAGCAGGAGCAGGGATGAAGAGCCTTTAAGAACACGTGGCTTAATGGCTCCAGAGGGACTTAAGGAATAAGCCTGAGCTGGAAGCCGTGTTTGGAGTGTTTGCCCTGAGAAGCGAAACAGGGGGAGAAAGTGGGAGGATTTGGGGAAGCAGGAGGCTCAATGAGAATTTTGTGCTGTCCCCTGCAGCGTGACTCAGTCTCACTCAGGCTCCTGCTGCCAGCAGAAGTTGGCCTGGAAATATTTTCTCAGCCCCAGAGGACGTGATTTCCAAACCATCCCAAGTCGTGTTTTGTTCTATTTTTTTCTTTTTTTTTTTTTTTTCCTCTCCCAAGCCCCCTCCCCCTGTCTCACTGGCTGGCAGGTTTTCCAGCTCCACATCCTGGCACCCACTCCCACAGCTTTTCCTACCCCAGCTGCTTCCCAGCAGTGAGGGAAGGGCTTGCGGAGCTGCAGGAGGGCACGTGGTGGCACATGAGGGGACAATCCCAGCCAGTTGCCAGTGCTGGAGGCGCGGGAGGACCTTGGGGCACTGGTGGCTTGGTTACTGGGGAGCGGGGCACCCCGGGCACACAGATGCCCGAATGCCATCCCTGTGGGCCCAGCAGGGCCTCTTCCCAAGCCCATCCCCATCCCAAGCGAGGGCAAGGAGCTTTCCCAGAAGCCGTGGGGGGAACTGGCGGAGCTGGTGGTTACCGGAGTGATCCTCTCCTGCTGTCAACAAACAGCTCAGAGAGGAGCACATCTCCAGGCGCCCGGGCTCTGATGCTTCCCAGCCTCACGGGTGTCGAAGGGCTCCTGCCGTGCTGAGATGGTGGGAGTCACCACCCAAAACTGTGGGGGAAGAATGGGCATGAGCCGGGGCGCTGAACCTCTGCCAGGAGCTACCTGCTGGCCTTAATTGCAGCACCCAGTGCTCAGGGACAGGGATGTTAAAACGTGCAGTTGGGGTGTAAAATGTGTCAGTGGGGGTGGTCTGGCTTTAGCTGTGCTGGTGGAGCAGCACCCACGGCAGCCACAGAACTCGACCCCACGGGGCTTCAAGGGCTGTGGCCGGCGTTGGCTTTTGGTGATGCCGAGTGCTGTGAGGGGCAGAGAAAAGTGTCTCCACAGACAGGGAGGGGCTTTTACAGCATGGAAGGGGAAAGAGAGGATATTATTTGCTCATCTGGAGGTTGACGTGCTAAACTGTCTGCACAGAAAATGAGTATTTTCTTTCTTCTCCCCTTTCTAGAGCTGAAATCTCTCCTCGCTGTCCCCATCCTTCCAGAAGGTCCCTCTCCCTGCCCTTCCTCCCTCTCCCCACTGCTGTTATCCCCTGACTTTTCCATCTATGAGAAACGCCCAGCGGGGTGATGTTTATAGAGAAAATAAATGCCTGTTCTATTTCTAGCGCAGGGGGAACACATGGCTGGCGTGGGGGCTGTGGGGGTGTGGAAGCTGGTGTTCACATCCCCTCCCAGGACAGCCACATCTACCTTGGGCCAAGACTTCCGTCTCTTCTCCCCAGATCCCAGAGGAAATGACCCTGGTGGGCTCAGAAATTTCTGTGGGATGGGATGCTGAAAGCCTTGAAGCTTTGCTGAAGCCCAGTCAGAGGCTGGGAAAGAGAATGGGAAATCCCTTGTGAACCCTGCTCTTTCTGCCACTGCACTGGGCAGCACTGCACAGGGGCTGTGGCACCAAAAGGGATGGGGAGCAACCTTTCACATGGCTGGGGATGGCACCACAAGCCAGATCCTCCCTCCCTTGCCCGCCTGCAGCAAAGAGGAAAAACAACTGCCAGAAAGCCAAGATTTGGGCAAAAGAAGCAGCAGGGATTCACAGGACCATCCCGAGCTGACTCACAGCTCACAACAGCTCCTTCCACAGCCCGTGAGTCACGGTGAAGGATGAATGTTGCTTTTCTCTCTCCTTGTCTGGGAGGCACGTGATGGGCTCGGCCACCTCCAAACCATGCTGTTTGCCCCATGACTTTCTCCACTCCCAGCAATTTTTGGCTGCACCCTCCCTTCCCTGGGATACTTTCCGTCTGCCACTGGCTGTCTGTCCAGCTGTCAGGAAGCCAAGTGCAGCCGTTGGGCACCAGGCAGCTCCCAGAGGTACTACCCGGAGCGATGTGCAACTGGCACAATGGATAACATGCCCTGGGATGGAAGGATGGAAAATGGGACTTTATGCACAGCTTGAGGCATAAACATCTCCCATCCCACCTTGATGCTGGTTGGGACGCCCTCTTAGGTCTGTCCTGATGATGAGCAACAGCTAATGGGTGACAAACCAGGTGGCAAACCTGCATCCTCCTCATCCTGGGGCTGGAAGAGCCACTTTAGTCCTGCTCCTCTGGATTTAAGCCTGGCTTTGCAGAGTTCAAAGCTGCCCTCACTCTGGGCTCTGCTTTGCAAAACAAAGGCTTTATGAAAGGGCAAAGTGAGTTCTCTGACTTTATAGAACATATTTAGAATATACTTTATAGAATATACTAATATCAATATAAAAATATAAAATATTCTCATAATAATACTACATAACAATATTTTGCTATAGTGGTCAATAAAGCATAAAAACATGAGCTCCCCATTTCTGTTTTATTTACCCCAGAAAAACTCAGAGGGATGTCCCACCCCTGTGCAGTGTGGCAATATCTGACCAGGCACTGAGCATGATGGAGGCACCTCAGGGAAGGGTTGATTCGGGAATGAGGGTGCTTCGATGGGCACCCTCCTTGCTCCACATCTCCAGGAGGTTTGGAAATAGGATGTGGTGAAGGGGCTGGTGGCAAACCAGGCTTGGGATGCCCAGGTGAAGCGTGGCAAGTGTACAGACACGAGTGAGGAGTTCCTAGGAGTTTCCCAGCTGAAGGCTGGGGGTGATGCTAATGCTCGGAGAAGCTGCCTTCCCAAAAAGGACACAAGCTGGAGCCCAGCACCTGGAAAGGGCCAAGGGAGCAGCCCTGGGGAGCTGAGGCTGGGCTGGGCCAATGCCTGTTGTGAACAGTCTGTGCTTTGAGCTTTTTTTAGGCACAGTCTGTCAGCCTCCCGCCTCCCAGACTGTCCCCGTCCAGCCTTCAACCTGACATGAGCTCCTTGGGGTGAGCTTAACCCTGTCCTGTGATCTTACAGGAATGTGCATATTATACATTTGCCCGCAGTCCTCTGTTGCTAAATATAAGAGTGAGACACAAATATTCCTCCCTGATTCCCACGATACCAGTTTACCATTCTCCCCCCTTTTACAACATTTTTCCTGTTCTTTCCCATCAGCTGGAAACTTTTCCAGCTTCTTTGAGCTATGACCTCAAAACATGTGGTGCAATCATAAAAAAGAAAGTTTGCATAAATCAGTCAGGTTTCCAAAAGTGGAGGAACAGAAGAGCTGAGGACGGTCCATGGGGCTGATAAACCCGGAGAAGGCAGGAAGAGGTCCCAGATGGGTACCCCAGGCCATACCTGCTCCCTACCCATAAGCAGGTACCCTGGACAAGCCAGGGTCCCACTTGCCTCCCCAGGACCCCCATCACCACTTCTGGGGGTCCACCCAAGCCTCAGGGGGAGGTCACATTTTGGCACCCACTTGCTGAAATCTTGGGGTGAATGCTGCTCACAGGGAGCCTACACGTCCAATTCTCTCTTCTTCCCTCATCCCAAAGCCCCAGTAAGAGGGATTTTGGGGAACAGGGAGGACAGCCTGCGGGTGACCTCACTGGGAACCAAAGAGGAGCCAGGCTGTCTAAAAACAGTTTACTAAAGCTTTACACTCTGATGTCAACAGGATACATTTTATGAGTATTTTTTCTTTTTGATATAATCCTGTATTTGATGAAGTGCATGATGACTCTTTCCATTCTGGGCTGGGCAGGAAGCCCTGGGTCCCTGAACCTGGGCTTGGAGGGAATGCAAAACATAGGCTTCGTCCCCAAAACCCAGTCTGGCCCCAGGCCCTTGCCTGGCAAGCTTGTGGCTCTCCCTGCCAGAGACAGAGAGATGTCCTATGGTGGGCAGCCCATGGGAACACCTGGAATGAGTGCCGTTGATCTCAGCGGGGATGTTCTCAAGTGGCTGGGGCTTGTGGGAAGCTTGTGCCCAGACCCAGAGTCCCAACTGGCACATCTGTTTCAGTCCAGCGCACAAATAGTCCCTGGCACTGGAAAATGGGTGTAAACCCTCTTTTCTTCCCCAGCCCCACATGTCTGTGCCAGGCAGATGCCCACTGATCCCTGGAGCTGTGTCCCAGCCCTGGGTGGTGCTGCTTGGGGGAGTCTGGGATGCTCAGCATGTCCCAGCGAAGGCCATGTGCACATTTGAAGAGCTGCTCCAGCCCAGTCACTGCGAAAGACTTTGGGAATGTTAGGGTAGCTCTGGGACCCATCCTGGACACCAGGCAAGCAACGGTTCCACATGGGAAAACCCCTGCTCAGGAAGGAAAGGTTGAGGATGGAAGGAAGGACACCTCTCTGTTCATTTACAAAAGGGATTTTTTTCCACTCAGCTTGCCAGGCACCCTCCTATTTTGGTGCACGGAAAAAAATAGAAGGAACAAGGCCTGAGGTAAGGAGAGGAGCATATCCCAGTGGCCACCTGCTTGCTGGGAGGGAACAAGGACAACAGGGACCTTGCAGGTGCTGAGAGCCACAAGGCTGGGCTCTGGGATCATCCTCCTCCTCCTCCTTGCACTGATACAGGCTGGGATGCAGAAGATGATTGGGAACCAGAAGACTAGAGGTGGTCAGCAAATCCTTTAGGAACTGCTTGGAGCAAGCTCCTGCCCGCGGGTCAGAGCCCTGGTACCCGCAGGGAGGTTTGGGGAAGAGCAACTGCTCAGTGAGAGGATATATTATTTTGGGGGCGAGTTAGGAAAATAAAAGTGCTTTTTAAATTCCCTTCGCTTTTGAAGCTGTGGATGCTGCTGATGCAGTGCAATGGTCAGTCAGATACCTCAGGCAGAACTTGGAAGGTCAGGTTAAGGCACAGACCCATTGCAGCAGGTTGAGACCCATGTCCAGACCTGCAGAGCCCACTGAGGCTCGGACCATGGCAACTCTGAGCATCCCGGAGCAGGGAGGAGGCAGGGCTGTGGAATGGCCGTCAGGATGCTGGGGCAGGGCACACAGCCATGCCAAGAACTGGATGGGCAAACCTGGCTGCTTCTTTTGGAAAAATGGCTATAAATGCCCCGCTCTGTCCTGAAGTAATCCACCTGCCTAGCTCTGACCCCATGGAGCTGCCAGTGTCCCCTGTCCTCTCGGGTTCCCAGGATCAGCCTGCCCTGTGGCACCACGGGGGTGACTCTCATCCCCAGCTGGTCCGTGGTGCCCTGTCACTCTCGGGGTGACCCTGCACACCTCTGGGGCTGTGCTGATGGCAGAGGGGAGCCTCTCACCCTTTAGCCCATAGCACCAGCCACTCCAGCGCACGGCACAGGTGGATGGAGCAGAGCCAGGAGGGGACACACACACTGGCAAATGCTCCAGCTCCCTTCTTCCCACCAAGCCGCCGCTTCTGGGATGAAGAGGGGTTGCCCTCACAGACAGCTGCTCTGGCAAGGCCAGACACGGGCAGGGAGGGTTGGCGCCCTCCCTGCTCACGGCACGGGGCTTGGCGGAGCCGGGACGGTGCCCTTCTCCCCCATGGCGCCACCCAGCTCCTTGTGGCTCCTGCAAGCCCCATCCCACACGGCAGCACAACCGCGTGCGCCCCTTGGGAAAGGACACGGCGAGGTGCCCAGGGCACGGCGAGGTGCCAAGGACACGGCGAGGTGCGCAGCGCTCGGGGAGCCCCGGCGGGAGCCGGGCACGCAGCGCCGCTCCCGCGCTCGCCTCGCCCCGAAGGCGCTGCCCCCGGGCGGGCGGCTGCCCCTCCGCGCTCCTGCCAGCTCGGCCATGCCCACGGCTGTCCGCGCCGCTCCGGGCCCGTCCCTCTGCCCTCCCAGGAAGGAGCCGCATCCCCCAGGGTATTCCCACCGCTCCAGCTCCGTTGGGCTGGTGGAATCGGGCTTACCTCCTGCGGGGAGTCCCGTGCTGAGGGGCTGGGAGCGGCGGGCCAGCAGCAGCAGCAGCAGCGGCAGCAGCGGCAGCAGCAGCGACGGGACGGTGCCACCGCGGGCACCCATCGCATCCCCCGGGGCCGGAGCAGCGGCGAGGGCTGTGCGACAGCGCAGCCTCCTCCCGGCGCCCGCTTCCAGGCAAGGGCTGTTGCTACTACGATATTTAATAAAGCGGACCAAGGGAGGGACCTGTAACTTCTCCCGCCCGTCAGAAAGGAGAACTTCACTCAAATTACAACGTCAAAGTTCTCTCTTAAAGGGCTACAGGCCCACGTCACCCACCCACTCGCTCCTGAAAACCGCCTTGTTCCTGCGGGGGCGAGGAGAGGGAGGAGCAGGGCAGGAGTCAGACGAGGAGCGGCTCCGGAGGCACCGCCTGCTCCGTAGGGCGTGCAGGGAGCCCCTGGCACTAGGCAGTTTTTGGGAGCAAAGGCAGCTCCTGCTGTCCACGCGGACCCAGATGAGTGGCTCGGTCCCAAAGCCACCGTTCCCCATCCCTGGCCCTATTCCCGAAGTGGCTCTCCAAACCTTGCATCTCGCAGCTGGCATTCAGGATGACCCTCAGCCTTGAGAGTTCATAACACTCCAACTGTGTTAGCACAACACTGGGGAAAGAGCTTTCCAGCTTCTCCTTCGGCTGTTCAGGACAAGGTCACAACCCATCAGAGACACAGCACCCCAACTAGCCCGGCTCCCTGCTCCTTGCTGGGTTTCAGTGATCCCCTTGCTCATATCCCATCTTTCCATCGCCTTCCAAAGGTGCTCCTGTCCTTCTCTTCGGCTCTTGTGCAGCACAGCCCCTCTTCCTCCTGGATGTGTGGATTTCAGGTCCTTTTCCCCCCATGCTGTATTTTGCCGATGGATTACATGTGGCTTCTTTCCTGCCAGGTTATTTCTAACCTCTTTAGGGCCCCCAGCATGACTTTGCCCTCTTGGCAGCATTTGCAACAACTTCTAGCTTACAGTCATCAGCAAACATAATTAATTTGTTGTTTACTCTTGCTTTTAGATCATTAATAAAGACATTAAATAAACCTGGGATGTGCTGTTTTTTTCAGTAACTTTTCCTGAGTAATTGACAGGGGCTTGGTAAGTTCATTAGCTAATTCTGTTTAGTCTGGGGGTTAAATATTAGTTACAGCGGCTGATTTGTACAGATTCAATTTTGCCTTTCCTGCTCTTCATCTTGGGGTCTGCTGACGACTCTAGGAGGCTTTTCTCTCTGCCTGTCCTCAGCAGTCCCCTCTCCTTGCCCTTTGAAGTGCTGATGGAGGAACAGAGGGGTGCAGGGCTTGCACCTTCAGGGTGGAGGTTGATCTCTACTGTCTCCATCATAATTCATGGGTAACAGGCGGGCTGAACACATGCACTCCCCTCCAACCTACCAGGACCATCTACAACCCACCAGGACCACCCATGAACAGGCATCCCTGGCTTTGCTTCTGGCTCTCCAACCCCAAGTTTGCTTTGGTCACTGGGGCACCGGGAATGAGCTACTCTTTGCTAGGGGAGCATCAGCCTTGGATGAGGGCAGCAAGCACAGATTGAGCAAGGAAATGGTTCCAAGCATGCTCTGCCTCAGAGGTGCTCAGGGTCTGCTCCTGGCTCTGCAGGCAGGAGGCTGGTGGGGAAATATTCTAAACAAACCTGGTCACGGTGACGACAGAGGAAAAAGGAAAACCTCCACTGCTTTTTAAATCATTATTATTATCCACTCCCCCCCCTCCTATGAGGAAAGCACAACCTCGGGTTGAAACCTCAAGTGTTATTTAGAGGAACATCCCCATGGCAGCCCGGGCGCTCCTGCCACAGGCGGTTTCAGCTCCTCCCCTTGCCGGAGCCCTGAGCACAGTCCTGTGCCCCACATCTGGCCAGCAGATTTCCCATTCTTCAGCCAGGCCCTGGCAGCATCGGGGGATTTGTTTTTCCCTTTCCCAGCTAACATCTGGCTGAGTGGTGGAGGGGCAGAGCCAACACAGAGCAGTGCCTTTGCTCCCCAGGCAGGGCTGGCAGCCTGGGTCTGCACTAAAGCCACTGCTGCTGGGAGGGACCCTTGTGCTTCCCCCAGAGGTGGCTTCAGCTGCGGGGAGCCAATGCCAGGGTGCCCCCAGCTCCATTTGCAGGCAGCAGGGAGCTGCCCTCACTTTTTGGTAAGCGGCCACCATCGGGGAGTGGGGAGATTTGGGGGGGACTTTGAGGAAGAGAAAAAATAACAAAAATTAAATTCTTTCCTCCCCTCACAGCCCAGGGCCTGCTGTTTGAGACAGCCATGGTGCCCATCCCTCCTGATGCAGGGCTGCTCCCCTCTCCCTCCTCTCGGTGCTGGCCAGCCCGCTGGCCTCCAGGTTCCTTAATTTCTCCACTCCCAGCTTCATTTAGGATATGTTTCCAGGGTAGCCGGTATGGAGGGAGGTGTGGAGGGTGCTGAGGGGCTCCACTGCTGCAGCCCTCCACCAGAGCCCTGCCATGCCTGCAGGACTCCCTGCTCATTTGGACACCTATCAGCCCCCCATCTCTCCCAGGATCCCCATTTCATCTGCTGCATCTGAGCCCTGTGTGTGGTGGCCAAGCCGGGAGCCCTTTCCATTGAGAGCAACGAGCCCTATTTGCTTGGCATGGGAAAAGCCATCCCTGGCATCTGTTTCCCTCGAGTGATGCCGTTCACCTGCAGGGAGGAGACACTCTGTGCATCCTTGAATGAACAGAGCTCAGCTTCTGCGCTTGGCTTTGCCCCTCAAACCCACGCCCTGCCCCCTGACCGAGATGTGTGCCAGCCCCAGGCTCGCACCCTGCCACCCACCACGAGCAGAGGAGGGGGTCAGCTTCCCCCAGGGTGAGGATGGGGATCCTGATGGCTGTGAGGGGCTGCAGCTGGGGGAGCAAGTCCGTTGGAGGGAGGAGAGCTGCAAACGTGCTTGGAGCTTGCTGCGAGTGCCTGGAAGCAGTATCCCATCCGGTGTTGGCAGGAGAGAACGCATTCATGAATGCTGTTGGGATTTAACTTCTCAGCATCTCGTCCGCGTTCATTTCGGGTCTGAAAATGGCAAAAAATGGCAATTCCACAGAGGTGCTTCTGCCAATGAACGACGGCCCTTCTCCCCAAGGAAGCAAGCCCGCAGCCTTGGGCTCTTGGCACCAAATGATGCGGCTCCCCCGGCACTCTGAAACCACCAAGATCATGGGTTGCTGGTACCTCCCACGTGCTGGAGGGATTTTAAAAGGAAACAAAGCAAAGCCTTTAGATCTGACCAGGGCTGAAGCCCTGGGTGGATCTAGCCTGGTGTGGCAGGTCCCCAGCCTTGGCCACCCACCCATTCACCCAGGAGCAGGGCTTTTCCCTCTATGTGCTCAGGACAAAAGCGATGTGGACCTTGTGTCTGTGGTTCAAAACAGCTGGGCAGACATGCTGGGCACACCCAGGGGAGTAGAGGGGGATGTCACAGAATTGTTCGGTGTTTCTGGTGTGGCTTGTCTTGGGGATGAGCTCAAGGTAGAAGCGGGTGCTTTGGGGAGTTGGGGATGCTTTAGGAAGTTGGGGGAGCTGTGGCCAATTGGGATTGCTGAAGGGAGCTGGAGATGCTGGGGGCAGTGGGCGGTAATGGAGGAAAGCTGGGGATGCCGCCTGCCTCTATGTTAGGCAGGAGAAGCACAATCCCATGTTTTCCCAAGTTGTCTCGAGTCTTTGCAGCCACCAGCAAACCAGTCTCTGTATGGCAGGTGTTTGTTGTGCTGTTAATTTAAGGAGACAAACAGCTTGGGACCCTGAGTGCTGATTGTCCTAACAAGCTGCATCTGGGCTCTCCTCGTTTTGCTCGCCCTTCCCTTTGCCTTCAGGCCTTGCTCCTCCTTCTCAGAGCTGTGCTCTGGTGCTGGTTGGATGCTTGGCCTGGGCAGGGAGGCTGCAGCTTTTACTCAGTTTGAAGGAGTCCCTCGCCCTCTGAGGATCAGGATGAAGATGTGCCCCTGGCATGGTGAGAAAACATCTTTGCTTGGTTCGCTCGATCCTACCTTGGGGTGTTCCCACCTGGGTACATCAAATGCAGCCTCTCTGCTGCCATGGGGTTTGAAGTCCTCAAACAGTCACCGGCTGGGGGGCTGCCTCTGTGCTGGGGCTTTGGAGCTGTGCTGGACATTGGGACAATGCCTATGGACCAGCCCTGCAGTTCTGCTGCTGCTTCCCCAGGTCTTGTGCAAGGGGTTTGGTGTGAGATGGGCTTTATGTGCATTGAGGGGTGGGCATGTGGAGGGCTGTGACTCTACTTCTCTGTGACTAGTACCCTTTACTCTTCCTTGAGCACAGAACACATCACTCCCCAGCATTAGTTTTAAAATGGTAATCAATAAAGCCAATTTATTTTTAGCCTGGATTGAAGGTGCTTTGGAAGAGGAATTGAGCTGTGATTTGGAATCAGCAGGCTCATTGGATTCTCCAGGACTTGTCAGACAGAGGAACCAGCTTTTAACACTAGATGAATATTGACTGATGTGTTCTCAAGTGGAGAGTCCCTCACTGTGTGAGTGGGAACTTCTCTGAGGGTGTGGAGAGGGCTTGGAGCATCAAGGGGAGTGGTAGTGATCTGAGCTGGCTGCTCAGGCTAATTTTGGGTATCCAGTGATGTCTTGAGATCTAACAGGGCTGTGGCAGAGCTGGGCTTGGTCTTGGGGACCTTGTGATAGTAGACAGGGTTTGGGTTGGAAAGGACTTTAAAGGTCATACAGATCCAACTCCCTGTGATGGGCAGGGGGACCTTCCACTAGACCAGGTTACTCCAAGCATCGTTCCAACTTTTGTAGACTTCTGTGGAGTAGTCACAGCTTCTCTGGGCAGTCTGTGCCAGAGCCTCCCAACACTCACAGGGAGGAATTTCTCCCCAATATCCAATCTCACCTTGCCCTGTCAGTTTGAGGCCGTTCCCCCTTGTCCTGTCATTCCATGCCACAAGCACAGTATTTGCTTAAAGAATGTTCTTCCTCACCAAAGCAGACCTAAAGCCCACCAAAACCAGCCCAAGGCTATGGCAGGCCCTGGGTATCTTGAGCTGGCAGTTCGCCGGGAGGTGAGGAAGATGCAGGCAGTAAGGGTGTGGGAGGGTGTCTGGGGCAGATCGGCTGGGCTGGATGCGACACCGACCATGTGCTCGTGATGCCCCGGTCTCACAGGGGCTCTGGGGACCCTCCTGCAACGGGCAGGGGTGCGGGAAGGGCTCGGGAGCCGCTGGCAGCAGCCGCAGTCCAGGAGGTGGCACCAGCGCTCCGCGCTCGCCCGTCCCAGCCGGGGACGGAAGGGATGCTCCCGAGAGGAGGAAGGGCAGGGATGCTCCGGGGGCTTTGGGATGGCCAGGGGCCATTCAGGCACCGCTGCCAACCCGGGCCGTTGTCTCTCCCAGGGCTAAGTGTAGGGCTAACCTTGGGGACTGGTCCTCCTGCTCCTGGAGTGTCAACCGTGCTAATTTGGGAGGGTCTTTTCTCCAAGCTGGTGTGGATGGAGGGCTTGGAGCACCCGCAGTGCTGCTGAGCTTCTACCCTGCAGCAACCCCCCCTCCCCTGAGAAAATGGGAATGGGAAGAGATCTTGCAGCTCCAGCCTGCCCTGGGGAGGGACCCTGGAAGCCCAGAGCTCCTGATGCTCTGTTGCTCTCCATCTCTGAAGCAAGCAGGGAATTCCTGGGCTCCAGTCGACCTCAGGATTAGGCAGGAGGGAATACTGAAGGGTAATTTAGATTTGGGGGTCCTGGTGGGCGCGTGGTCTGACTGGGCTTGTCATGCAGTAGCTGCTGGTGAAGGTCAGCCAGGTGCCTGCGGATGAGCATGTTTAGATGGGGACCTAGGGCTGCACCAAAGGGAAAAGGGAGGTATTGGCCCGATGGCATATGGCATGTTTCTGTCCTGCAGCCTGTTCCAGCTGGGACAGCATCCTGGTGAGGGGGGAAGTGTCCTTCCTTCAGAGGTGGGCCATGCAGGGGTGAGTGCTGGGGCTGTTGGGGGGACGCGTCTGCTGGAGGGAAGGTACTCAGTGGAAAAGTACGGTGATTGCACGGAAAAAGGGGAGAAATAATTGGGATGGAGCCAGGTGGTACAGGAAGCCAGGTCTGAGGCCAGCCCATTACCAGGTCCTGTGATGACTCCCAGAGTGGGTGACACACAGACTCTGAGCCCTCAGGATCTGTCCTGTCTCTGTTCTTTATGTGGGTGCCCTCATGGCTCCTCTACCTTGCAGGCGTTGGTGGCAGCTTCTCCCATGAAAGACTAGCCAAAAAATGAGAGACATGAGAGCAAAAATAGGGGTTTGGATGGACACAAGAAGCTCATGTGCTGTTTTTCCTCCCAAAGAGCCTCGCTGCAGTTTGGCCCCTTGCTGTCTGTTTCTGGTGTCATCAGGCTGGGCAGGGATGCGCCTGCAAGGACCTTCCCTCCCAAGTACATGTTCACGTTGCCAGGAGCATGCATTGGAACAGCAGCAGTGTAAAGCCCTGCCCCTGGAAAGTGCTGGTTGCTGCTTCACCTGCTGTTCTCCATCCAGTTTCTCAGAGAAAGATGCAGATGGCTTCTTTACCTGGGCGCGTGGTGGTTTCTCCAGGTGTACTGAGCTGGCAGAGATGCTTGTGCTCCACGTCTCCATCCCCAGCCAGCCTCACGGTGCCTGAAGCCCCCAAAGCTTGTTCATCCACACATCTAATGCGTGGATGAATAAGCGGAGAAAGATGTGATGGCTCTCCCTTTCCCATTGTCCCAGCTTCCAGTGCTGTGGTTTCCCAGTCAGGCTTCATCAGGGGATTTCTCTCCTGGCGGCGGAAACAATCTGTCTTGGAGCAGATTAGAAAGATGTCGCTTTGCTGGCACAGCCATTTATCACTGTGGCAGGGGAAATTAGCAGGGCCTGAGCTAGGAAGAGGGAAATTTGGCTTGTCCTGGTGCTCTAAGTAGAGGTTGTGGGGAATTCTAGACTATTTCTAGCTTGGCATTTGTTTGTCCTGAGAAGGAAGCCAGTGCCTTGGATTTCTACCTTTTGGGTCCTGATGAAGCTGAGAGCCATAAATTCTATAAAAATTTATGGGGCAGAATGGCTGGGACCTCTCAAGCCTTGGGGTTTTATCCAAAAGCTGATATCCTCCTTCCAGTTGTTAATTCCAGAAGCCTTCAGGCTTGCCACAATATGAGACAAACTACATCACCCTGTTGTGGTTTGCAGGGTTACCTGCACCTCTGTATGTGTGTGTGGGAGCAGTGCAGGGGACAGCAGTGAGAGAAGGGGCCTCAGTCACCAGTGACCAGCTGGAAACATGACAAAGCACAGGAAAGGGAATAAAAATTAAAAAATGCTATTTTGCAGCCCCAATGCTGCAAACAAACGAAGTGTAAAACAGAAATTAAAACCAATAAAAATTCCTTGGCAGTGTCCCCTTTAAGCATCATATATTTTTATCTTGCTCTGGTTTTATTTTCTGGAAAGAGAAACATAAAGAAAGAAATATTCAATTAAACTTGCTTGTCAGCTGGAGCCTCTGAGCTGTGTCACTGGGGGCTGGAGGAGGGTTGCTGCGGGGGCTCTCCTCTGCACCCTCCCCATCGTGGAGGGCTTAGGGCGGCTGGGACTATCTCTTGCTTATCTGCTTGCCCACCACTGTCACAACCATCTTGTGGCACACAATTGTATTTGCCAGGCAATACGAATCACCATAGTAACAAGGGCCTTATTTCGGGCAGGATCTGTCCCTGCTGGCTGTGTGGCAGAACAGGACTGTCTCCTCCATGGAGCAAGGCTGGGTATTGTGGGTCCTCAAGGACATGCTTTGTTTCTTCTCTTCCTCTTTGTGACACCAGCTTCACCTTGCACCTTACCTGCTGGCTCCTTTTCTGTCTCCTCTCTGTGCCCTGTTCCTCCTCCTCTCTACCGCAGTGCCCACAGAGGGCACCTGGACTGATGCTGGAAGGACCCAAGTCCTGCAGTAAGAAGGCCCCGTATATCCAGGGGCAAAGCTGGCACTTCTGGAGCAGCAACTGTGCCTTCAGTAGCATGTGGGGACTCTGGTGTCCACACTCCACCAACACAAGAGGGAGATGGTCGCAGGCAGGTTTCTGCTCAGATCACTGGATTTTCCTTCTGCAGGGTGAAAGTTTGGAGTTTCCATCAGCTCAGTGGGTCTACAAAAACGTGCAGAGGTTTCTAGATGGCAGGAATGAGGGGTGATGGCCAACTGTGAAGCCTAGGATGTGACACTTTTCTATGGATATAATACCTGTGGAAAGGTGTCCTGGAGATAAGTTTCATCCCAAACGAGGCAGGGCTTCTCTGAACCCCCTGCCCTACCAGCCAGGGCTGATTCCCAACAGAAACTGGTGATGTGGAGGATCCTGGTCACGTGCTGTTGGGAAGGAACCAGCTGCTGGCTTTTTTCTGTGAAGGCACAAAGCAGGGGAGGAGATGCTCCCAGAAATACTCCACCTGGCACTACTTAGATTTGTTTCGGTGGGAAGGAAATCTTGCCTTGGTAGAAGATGCTTGTTAACAGTGATGTGACAGGAGGAACTGCAATGTGGACATCTGTCTCCTTATAACTAGAGTGAGACCAATGCCTTGTTCCCTGCAGGAATTCGTCAGCTGGCAACAACTCTCTATTGACCCTGGGCTGGAGCTGAGTCACTGAGATGGAGGCAAAAGGGTCTATTTACCCATGAAAAATACTTCTGGGGCATCTTGAGACTCTTCAAGCTTCAAATACTGGTGAAACCACCTATGTGCTGTGTGTGAGGAGGTCTTGGTAGGACTGGAGCACCCAATAAGGGTGCATGGAGCCTCACAGGAACCACCGGTGATGCCCATGAGATCTGGGAGAGCTGCTCTCTGGGCATACAAAAAACATCAGGGAGAGTGTCAGCTCAGCAGCCCAGGGTCAGGCTTGCCTCCTGCTAGGATCCTGCAGCCCTCTGGCAGCTCCATCCAGCCCCTGGAAAACTGTCAGCTGCTGACATGGCACAGGTAGAACTGTTTGTCTGAAAAAAACCCCCAGTCCCTGATGTTTGTTTCGACTTGATGCGTTGCTGCTGCTTGGCAAAGCCCCCTGGCTGAGTGCACTCCAGCCACGCTGCGGATGGAGAGAGGGAGGTAGAAATGATAGAAATGGGACAAGAGCTAGGAAAGACTGACTAGCTGGAGAAGGAATTGGGGCAAAAATCTTTTGGGTGAGAAGAACCTTCAGCCTCTCTTCAGCCCTCTCCAGTCAATGTCCCTCAGCTCCATCTGTTCCTACACGCTCATCTCTCCAGCTGCCCTAGAACACATGGGTCCCCTTTCCCATGCATGTTCCCACCCTGTCTTAGCCCCACCAAGGACCCCAGTTCAGGAGCTGTACCTCTTTCTGCAAAATCAGGCATCCCTTTCCCCACGTTGTCTCCTTAAATGGATCAAAGTTCCCTCTCGTTACTGACTTTGCTTATTCCGCATACTCTCAGGGAGGCGCATCAAATTTAATTCTTGTCTGGATGATAATTTTTATTTTCTATCTTGTTATAAGGTTCAGGTGCATCCCAGAAGACTTTCATGTGCAAGCCAGGGCTGCCGGGATGTGTGTGGAGAGATGAAGAAATCAGGTTTTCTGGTGAATGCAGATCATCCCCAGGCAACCTGGACCCTGTGGGGATTAACCACAAGAGGAAGAACCCAAGTTGGAGGAGGAGGAGGATGGAGGCAGGAGGAGGAAAGGATGAGCCAGTCGGGAAGAAAGGCGGGAGCAGGCTGGGTTGCAGCTGTGAGGATGGGCTTTCAGAGTAGCCTCGGGTTGTATTTGTTGGAAACTGCTCCTTTGTCAAGCAAAGTGTGTGTGGGGAAGGTCAGGCCAGGTAGATCTCTCCAGTTTGAAAACAGATGTTCAGAAGTGCTCCAGAATGTCCCATTTAGTGATCTGTGAGTGGCCAAAATGCGAGAGAGTTGGTTTAAAGTATTTTTTGCATGAGAAATGTGAGTTTGCAGTGCAATGTCTAAAGGCAAAAAATGAAGCAAACCATGATGACTGAATCCAGTCAGGATTTCTGGTGGGATGGGTTGGACTCCCACCCTTTTCTTGCAGGCCTTCCTGACTGTCTCTGTCCTTGCAGTGTGGTTGCTGAGGACAGCAGCTCTTTTGGATGGCAAAGCCATTTCCTACCATCTTTAGCAAGAAAGTGACCATCGAGAAACCTGAAAAGGGGATTCAGTAAATTGGGAATTAAATCATATTGAAAGCTCAGTGTGTCTTGTTGAAATTCTGGTTTTGGGGGTGCTGTCACCGACTCTCCACCCCTGATCTTCCAGCATGGAGCCAGTCCTGGGGCACAGGAAGCATCCTCAGGCAGAAGAGCTGGCACTGGCATGGGCTAAATCACTGAATTTAGGGAATCTTTAAATATTCTGTGCTGGAGTGACTTGTGAATGTGTCTGGTTAATAGGGATTAATGGTGTCTTAGTTTAGAGGAAAACTAAATGTCTATTCAAAAAAACCCAAAAACCAACCGGGGCCCTCCTTCCCAAAAAACCACCACACCCCTTTAAATTTAAAACAAACTTTAATTAGGAAAACGTGTAGAAAAGGATAACAGTTCTTAACTTACATCTATCTATCTATCTATCTATCTATCTATCTATCTATCTATCTATCTATCTATCTATCTATCTATCTATCTATCTATCTATCTATCTATCTATCTATCTATCTATCTATCTATCTATCTATCTATCTATCTATCTATCTATCTATAAAAAACACCACTCCAGAGCAGAACAACCCTGTAACCAAAACCTTTAAAGGAAAACCCTTTGGGTGCAATTACATTTATGGAGAGCAGGTGGCGATGTCCCACCGTGGGTTTTCGGGACGCGGGGGAAGCCAAGCCCAAGGAGCTCCCTCCAAGATGCCTCTGACTCACAGCAGCCGCTGAAACGAAGAGTCTTTAGAGCCAGGAAAACCCCTCTCTTCCTCCCCCCTGATCAATCAAGGTGGAATTTCGAGCAATGAGCCCCGCTTTGGTTAGCTGGCAGTAGGGGTTGGTTGAACATCAAGAGCTCCCAAACTCTGTGTTGGAGGGGAAAGAAAATTCCACGATAGGTTCTAAAACTGTAACAAATGGAAATGAAATAAGAATGGTAGAGAAGCCTAAGAAGACTAAACTGCCTTGGGAATAGGCATTTTCTGGGGGGGAAGTGTTACCTAGAAAGTGACTGGGTATGAAAGAATGCTGGGACATGGACATCTTCAGCCTCGAGAGGATGCCACTGTAGGCCTGGGAAAGCAGCAGAAAACACCACCAGTGTCCTTGGGCCAGGCCTGGGAGAGCAGAAGGAATTGAAGGAAACAACCAAGACTAACAAGAGTGTGTTTTGAGATTTGCCAGCATGAGGAGAGGTGATGTCCACCTATGAGAAGATGGACTAAGGCTGATGGGCAAGAACACCCAGCCAATGATCTGGAGCAAAGACACTTAGGGACAGTAGTAGAATAGTATAAAAGATTAGCTGTGTATGGATAAAGTGACTTTTGCTTTTGCCTTTTACTTTTCCTGACAAAGTCTTGAGCCTGCCTGTGTGTTTGTTTGACTGTTGCAACATCTGGGCAGGTAGTTCCTGCCATGGGATGGAGTTGGATGCAGGGATGGATGGGGAGTGGAGCTGGGCCATGGTGTGAGAGAGGACCTGCCTGTGGAGAACACACTGCAAGAGCTGTGGGAGCAGGGCAAGGATGCAGGAGTGGAGCTGCCTGCAACCCCACAGCCACCTCTCCCAAGGGCCAGCCTGCCCAGACTGGCTGGACTCACCTCTGGGCTTGGCTTTTGTGTGCTGGTGGATTTTTTTGTTTTGCTTTGGGCTTGGGGGTTTGTTTTTGGTTTTGTTTTTGGTTTTTTTTAAATCTGGAAAAGTCTGACAAGGGCAGCTGTTGAGAGGCAAATAAGCTGAATTGGATTTTTGTTCCTGCATGAAGTAGGCTCTGGTTGTGCAGTCTGAGAGAATAGGATCCTAAATTGGATTTTGTTGCTCACTTGGAATGGACTTCAGTCACGTGGGATTATTTGGGATTTATAATATTGGGATATTTGGGATTTCATAATCATCACCCAGCCAAGAAGCTGGGAAGCTGCTACATTCACAAATTAGGAGGAATCTCTGAATTAACATCTGAGCTGTGAACAAAGCATTGTTTGGGATGCTGCAGTGGGAATCAAAGTTTATAAAGGATCACAGGTGGTTATTAAATCCTTCTCTGATGTGAAACGAAGGCATGTGCCAGGATAGCCAGCTCCTTCCCACTCATGTCCCTTCCATGCCTCTACCAGCCAGGCTGACCTTCGTGGAGGACTTGTGGAGACAAAGCAATTCCCTGTGTTCTCTAGTAAAATCAGTGATGGATATATGTATTTATTTTTTAAAAAATGAAATTTGGGATGCTTAACTGGCTTTATCTTGTGCTGAGATTTAATGTCTCTGATTTGTTTCCTATTCTTCTGCCTCCCCCTTGTTTTGGCCCCGGAAATGTCAAGGCTATTTGCCAGCATTATTTCTCCCCTTGTTTCACCATTGCCCACCAGAGTGCTGGGGTACTGGGTGGTGTGTGCCAGCATCACCCCCTGGTGCAGGTGTGTGCCAGCATCATCCCCCTGGCCCTGGTGTGTGCCAGCATCATCCCCCTGGCCCTGGTGTGTGCCAGCATCACCCCCTGGCCCCTGGTGTGTGCCAGCATCACCCCTTGGCCCTTGGTGTGTGCCAGCATCACCCCTTGGTGCAGGTGTGTGCCAGCATCACCCCCTGGCCTTGGTGTGTGCCAGCATCACCCCCTGGCCCCTGGTGTGTGCCAGCATCACCCCCTGGCCTTGGTGTGTGCCAGCATCACCCCCTGGCCTTGGTGTGTGCCAGCATCACCCCCTGGCCTTGGTGTGTGCCAGCATCACCCCCTGGCCTTGGTGTGTGCCAGCATCACCCCCTGGCCTTGGTGTGTGCCAGCATCACCCCCTGGCCTTGGTGTGTGCCAGCATCACCCCCTGGCCTTGGTGTGTGCCAGCATCACCCCCTGGCCTTGGTGTGTGCCAGCATCACCCCCTGGCCTTGGTGTGTGCCAGCATCACCCCCTGGCCTTGGTGTGTGCCAGCATCACCCCCTGGCCTTGGTGTGTGCCAGCATCACCCCCTGGCCTTGGTGTGTGCCAGCATCACCCCCTGGCCTTGGTGTGTGCCAGCATCACCCCCTGGCCCCTGGTGTGTACCAGCATCACCCCCTGGCCTTGGTGTGTGCCAGCATCACCCCCTGGCCCTGGTGTGTGGCAGCATCACCCCCTGGCCCTGGTGTGTGCCAGCATCACCCCCTGGCCCTGGTGTGTGGCAGCATCACCCCCTGGCCCTGGTGTGTGCCAGCATCACCCCCTGGCCCTGGTGTGTGGCAGCATCACCCCCTGGCCCTGGTGTGTGCCAGCATCACCCCCTGGCCCTGGTGTGTGGCAGCATCACCCCCTGGCCCTGGTGTGTGCCAGCATCACCCCCTGGCCCTGGTGTGTGGCAGCATCACCCCCTGGCCCTGGTGTGTGCCAGCATCACCCCCTGGCCCTGGTGTGTGGCAGCATCACCCCCTGGCCCTGGTGTGTGCCAGCATCACCCCCTGGCCCTGGTGTGTGGCAGCATCACCCCCTGGCCCTGGTGTGTGCCAGCATCACCCCCTGGCCCTGGTGTGTGGCAGCATCACCCCCTGGCCCTGGTGTGTGCCAGCATCACCCCCTGGCCCTGGTGTGTGGCAGCATCACCCCCTGGCCCTGGTGTGTGCCAGCATCACCCCCTGGCCCTGGTGTGTGGCAGCATCACCCCCTGGCCCTGGTGTGTGCCAGCATCACCCCTGGTGCGCGTGTGGGCAGCCCCTGCCCTGGGGCAGCTTAATTTGGTCCTGCAAGCTGCTCAGCTGGGGACCAAAGCTGGGACTGGGGCACTGATAAGATCCTACAGCTCTTTCTATGCAGAGATAATCGAAGTGGAGCTGTGGGAGCTGATTTGGTAAAGTGGGGTTTGGAGCCTCTCAGCTGGTAGGATTTTGGGGAGCAGTGGGGTTTGAGGCTGCCTGGGACCCTGCAGAGGGGTCCTGCTTTAGGGGACCAGCACTTTGACTGGTTTTAGGGGAATCTTGGCCAGGTGGGGAGAATGGCTGGGTGCCAGCAGATGGCACCCCTGATTGTACCACACAGTCTCTTGCTTTGCAGAAGCTGCTCTGAAATGGCTTCCCTGGCTTTGCTGGGCTGGTTGCTGTGGCCCAGGACACTGTTTTGTCCCTGCCCTCCATCCTCCTCACTGCCTGCAGCCCCTGTGCCCCACATCTCTCACTCCTCATTCAGGTTCTTCCCCAGCCTCTGATTTGCTCTCCTGGGTTGGCGGATGCAAGGACAAGAGGCCAAAGGTCCTCTCCTGCCAGAGGGGGCTGCCCAGGGACTCCAGCCCCAGATCCTGGGGCTCAGGTTGGAAAGGGGAACATCACGGGAAGGAAGGCTGGGAGCAGAGTCTTGCACAGGCTGTTTATTTTGTGTCCCTTGGGTGGCAGGCGCTCACCTCTGCCTCAAATTACAAGTCATGTCACATCTTGGGAGGATTGAAATTGTGTTTCTCAGCAATGTTCCCAAAGAGATTAGAAGCACTGAGATGGCTGAAATACCCTCTGAGCCTGAGAACAAGCCACTGAACACAGAGTGGAATGGGGAAAGAGCTCCGGCATCCTTGCCAGGGTAAGAGGGGAGGTAGAGAGGAGGGCTGGGGGCAGCTCAGCCCTGGCCCTTCTCCACACCCCTCCTGGCTGGGGATTGTTTTTTCGGTGCTGGTTCATACTGGTGCCAATGGGATGTGAGAAGAGCAGAGGTAGCCACCTTCCCTCTGGCATGGGATGGAGAGAGAGGCCCAATCACCATCCCAAATAACACGAGGTGTCTTTAACCCGCAGAGCACACGGTGCTGCTTCCCAAATTTACAGATGGAAAGTGAGTGGCTTATGGGAATTAAGAAGGGTGATGCAGACAGCCAGCAGCTGACCCTGAGCATGGAAGGGACTGATTTTCAGAGCTGATTTAGAACAGGTAGAAATCCAAAATTTCTTGACATCAGGCAGAAGTTGCCTGCTTTTCTGAAGCTAATTCCTAAAATTGCCCAGCCCCAATTCTTCATGTCCTCTTTTTGCTTCTGGAGCCTCTGCAATGGGATGCAGATGCAGAGATCTGTGTTGGCCGTGGGGTCACCTCCTGGTCCTCACTGCTCCCTCCCATCCTGGTCCCTGCTCCCGGGACTGTATAGAGCTGTCTGAGATGTCACTGAAGTGAATTGGACCCCAGGTGCTGCTTTGAGGGCTTGGCTGACAGAGTGATTGGTGATCAGCTGAATTAACACAGTTAGAGAGGTGGGATGGGAGAGATCCTGTAAGGGAACAGGTTGCAAACATTGGAGGAGCCATTCAAGATGAGAACTCCCAGGCAATCCAGCACCACTCAAGAGGACATCAGTGCCAGAGCAGCATGTAGCGATGCTGAATGCATCCATAGGCGTGGGTCTTGTGTCATGGAGTGGACAGAAAGATTAGCTCGATGACAAACATGGCCATAATCCCAATTACAATGTGGGAAGAACTGCAAGGTGTGAGGAATAGGAATGGATGGAAAGGATATCAATGGAGTGGGCCAAACTGGCGTCTGCTGCAAAGAGAGGTGACCTCTGGTGCTGAAAAGCCAGAGAATCAGTGAAGAAGGAGCTGGGATTGAAAAAGGGGCTTGAATGGTTGGGTCTATTTGTTACAAATCTGTCTCCTGTTGGAAATCACTGCACTGGACTCCATTGTCTAATTATTGTGCCATGTTCTTCATGACTTGTGAGACTCAGCTAGAGCCTTGCCTCTGAGGTCAACAAAACTAATTGAATTGAATGTCCATTGAGAATATTTACATGGCTATTTTCAGAGTGGGCTTCTTCCACACCTCTGGAAAAATGCAAACTGAAAGGGAACTGCCCGCTCCTCCAAGGCAGGTGGGACCTGCTGCTCCAGTCCTGCCTGCAGCTGGGGAAGATGGTCCTTCAGCACATGTGGTGGAAGAGGTGCAGGCCAGCAGGATGCTGGGGGGTCTTTAAACCTTTCTGCTCGAGTGAGAGAACCCCAAACCCATTTTTCTCTCTCTGTGCAGCTTTCTCTCTGCAATAACAATGTGCTCAGTGTGCAGAATGAAATTAATACAGAGCCACGTTTACCTTGGGAATACTTAAGCAAGTTTTTAAATGAATATTTCTTGGAATTTTCATGCTCTTACTTCTCACTTGGCCCATCATGGCTGTAACTGGGCAGCTGGATCACCTCTTTCTGGGGCATCACTTGCCATGTCAGAAATGCTTGAAATATCCCAAAAGACTATATCCACCTCTCAGTTTTTCTGCAGCCTGAGAAGTTGTGGAGAGGATGCAAATTCTGATGTTGACATTTGTGCTGTAACAGAAGAGGAGCTGTGCCTGTGGTGCAGCTCCTGACTCCCATCACAGCAGTGCCAGTTGGCTGGAGGAGGGAGAGTTTGCAGCCCTGAAAGGGAAGGTGTCCAGCATCCAGGAGCCAGGTCAGAGCTGCAGAATGTGTGCAGACTCTGCAATTGTAATAAAAGTATGTGAGCTGACCTGTGGCCAGCTCCATAGAGAGCTCTCAGTGCTGCAGCTAAATAAGTCTGTGGCAGGTTCCGGCAAGACTAAAATTAAACCAGGTCAGGCACATGTAATATTGTGGAGTTGGGAGTCAGGGTTTCAAAGTATGTTCACTCCAAAAGAGGGAGAGCAGGAAAAAAACCTTCCTGCATATGCAAAGGACATTTCCAGAGGGCTAGTCCTTTGATTATAACAGATCTTAGGAGAAACTGTGCTACTCCCTGAAGATGGAGAGGCAAAAAATCCATGACTATTCTGAGCTGATGTAATCAGAGCTGCTAATCAGTGGAGAATAATGATCAATTTATTGGATGTGAGACATTTATTAATGAAATACCAACTGTCTTTCCTAATTCCTGTGACTAATGGAGAAGGACATAGTAAAAAGTGGTGGAAGACGTACCAAGGTGGGGCAGTGGGTGTTTATACAAGGACAAGGAGAAAACATGAACCAGGGGCTGAGAGCAGCTCCAGGATGGGATGGGGCTTCCAGGCTGTATTTCAGGAGAAGGGAATAAAAACACATCCATGGATACATCCATTAACCAGCCATTGGAGCTGGGGCTATTGGAGAGGAGCACTGGCTGCTCGTGCGGAAGCTGTAGCAATGTAAAGCACTGGTGGAGTGACCCTGCTGATGTGTCCTCCCTTGTCCCCTGTCCTGGCTGCAGGGACCCTTTCTTGGAGGTTGGGCGGTGAGTATGGCACATGTGCCAGTTTGCTGGGGATGGCTTGGATGGCTCTGGGGGGTTGTGCTGGGCAAAGGCCCTGAGCCACTGGACACAAGAGGTGTGACAACTGGAGACTGCTCTGCTCCTGGAGCTGTGCGTGCCTCCACCGGTGCAGTAGCAGAGCCTGTAGCTAGATGCCACTCATTACCAAGGTATCATTATTTTTTATGAACTAAGAGAACATTCCCTAATGTGCCTTGGAACATTATCATAAATAATTAAATCTGAACCGCAGTTGTCACAGTAAATGAACAAAAGATTGTTCCGCTTCCCATGTGCAAAGTACAAATCACAGACTTTTAGTCTCCCTCAATTTTTACTGCCAATATAAGGAAACCAGCAAAGAACCAATATAAAGTCTCCAGGTTGGGAGTGATTCCAAAATCCCTCCTAAAAAGTCAGCATTTGGGCAGAACAAATCTGTTTCTCTCTCTGCCAGGGCTGAAAAGGTTGGGAAGCTTGTTGAGATGGCTCAGATCAGAGAATCCCAGAATGGTTTGGGTTACAAGGGGCCTTAGAGGCCACTCACTTCCCACCCCCTGCTGTGGGCAGGGAACCTTCCACCAGACCAAGCTGCTCAGCTTTTTAGGGATTTGTAAGTTCCTACCTTAAAAAGAAAGCTCAAGTCCCTCCCTTGTAAGGAAACACTTCCACGTGTCCTTTAGCCTAAGAAATGTAGCAGGGCACAATTAGGGGGTTATTTATGTAATAAGGTTTTGTCTAGCTCTTGGTCCATCCTACTGGTGTGCTCCTAAATCAGCTGCTATGGAACCAAGCAGACAAGCGATGTTCCCAAATGGTGGGATCAACAGCTTGGCATGGCCAGGACTTAGGGCGAGCAAAATAAAGCCTGTGTCTGGGGAAGATGGCTCCTGGAGATCACAGGGACCCCTAAGGCCACCCATCTCCTTCCCCGGCCCTTGCCTTGATTTAAAAATGTTGGCATTGAGGACCCAGTGGTTTGATGAGGGATCCTGCTGGCTGTGATCCCTGTCTGAGGTATGTCTTTCCTCCCTAAATCTTCTGTGTGGGTCTTAATTCAGCACAAAGTGACGCTCTAGGTGTAAACAAGGCTGCGTGGTGGCTTAGATGGGATCCCCAGGCTGACCACTCTGCCCTGCACACACTGCTGGCCTCCAGCAAGGGTGAGTGAATGGCAGAATAATCACCTTCTTCTGCTCCATCCCAGGTTTATGATGCAAAACGTTTTAAAAGGGCGAATAATTAAGTGCCACTCATAAAAGAGTTGCTTGGCACTGCTGCCAGAATCCTCCCGTTCCAGGATCTAAAATCCAGATGCAGCTCTGCCAAGAGCTGAGACCCATCCTCTGCGGAGTGCTGGGCTTATTCCCTGGGCAGAGAAGGGAATGAACATCCCAGTTTCTTCTGACAAGCAAGACAGAGACTTTCCATTTGCTGAATGGGTCCCCACTGGTGAATCTGTTTGCAGACTGTCCAGTACAGGCGGTGTTTCTCTTGGTAAGATCCAGCCATGATAAATAATCTGGAAATGGTGCTTGATGGATGTTTGCTCTGTGCCAGCCTGTCTCCTGAGAGTTATAGAATTCCCTTTCCCTGAGCTCAGCTGTAAATTCAAAGTGATTCATGGCAAGTCCCTCCACCAAAGGCTTTTCCAGCCCTGCCACCCCTGAGCAGGCAAGGACAGAGCGGAGGACAAGGGGTGGCCAGTGCCAAGGTGGGAGGATGGTGCTTGCCCAGGCATCGTGTCTCCAAGTGCTGAAGCTCTTGAGCAGGGTGACATCAGCTGTAGCACGAGGGTGTGACAGTCTGGTCACCCTTCTCTGGCTGACAGCAGCTCCTGTTTCTTGTTCCTGGCACTGCGGTGTGGGTGAGCCAACCTCTGTGGCCCTGAAAGGGTTCCATTGGCTTTGAAAGTCCAAGAGTAGGGGCAACCAAATTGCTGATGGATTTGGGGGGGGAGCAATCCCTTATTTTGTTGTGTAAGCTCCTGCCTGGCCATAAACCTGGGGATTTACAGTATGGGCAGATTCAGGGGTTCCCCCGGGCACTGGGCTGGCCCCTGCCTGCTCTGGCACTGCTGAACGGTGTTGTGGCACCCCAGGGACTGAGGAATGAACAAACAACTGCAAATATTCCTCTGGCCATTTGTTTAGTGCTCAGGGATGATATCCCATCTGCAATATGAGGACACACGTAACAGGGTATATCCATATCCCCCCCCCTCCAACTTAAATCAGATGGACCCTGTGGTGAAGGGAGCTGATAAATTCCCCAGGCAGTTACAAAGGCAGGGAACTTAATTAATTCTTATCTCTGAGAGGAAGCGAGCAGTAGGCAGGGAAAGGGATCTTTTTGGCCTCTTTTCTGTGCTGAAGAGCAGGAGGGCAGAAGAGGCTACAGGATCCTGCCCAGCACTGGGGCTCTGCATCCTCATCCTGGTGCCTGAGCATGGGAGTCTGCTGGGAAAAGAGGGAAGAGAAACCTGCCAGCCTGCTGCTCATGGGCTTGATCCATCAAAATCCAGGCACCCAGTCATGTCAAAACACTGGGACAGTGTAAATAGCTATTTGCAGGCACTGGAAATATGTCTAAATAAAACCTACATGGCTCAACTGCTCATCCCAGACAATACACACCTGTAAACTGTGAGGTGTCTGTGATGCACTGCTGGAGCACGGCCATTCCTGCTTGGAAAAATATTTTGGAGTGGTATTTGTTTCTAGTGGTTAGCCCTGGGACTGGGAAAGTACAGCAGGGCTGGATCCTGTGGTGAGGGGCAGATGGGGTGCCAAGAGCACGGAGTAGGGCACTGGTGGTTCTGGGGAAAGGGGGGCATGTGCTGCCACCAAGGTGGAGACCCACTGCAATGTCCTGCTGCCAGCATCTTCTACAGCTGCTCCAGAAGCTCCAAAGCAGCCAGTGGCAGGGGCGGTGCAAGGGGAGAGAACACCAGCTTCCCACCAGATGTGCACTTGTCCCTGGGGAGCCCCCTTTTTACCTGTAGGCTGTTGTGGGGATGGTGGGACCAGGTCTCAAGGACAAACTCCAGTCATGCTGAAGCTGTGGTGCTGTGCTCTGGGCAGGAGAACAAGATCCCTATTCAGAGAAGGGTGTTCAAACTCCAACTTCACCAACACTGATCAGTTCCACAATTTTTAATGTTCCTGTCCTCCCAAGCTTTGTTTTCTTTTTTTCTCTGTCACTGGCCGTTGCATTTTCATCTTATTCTGCCGATAGTTCATTTTCATTTGACATGTTAATCTCTGCTTCTGATGCCTTAAGACTTCATGTGTTTGTATATATTTGTGTATATGTATATATTTTGTATATTTGTAAATTTTATATAGCTGTATAGCTTCTCATATTTGAAGTAGCAACCAGCAGTTTCTACCTCTGTGCTACATTCCTGAATGTCTGAGTTAAGGGTAAGATAACGACTAGAACATTTTATTTGGGACTCCTGTACCAGGACTAGAATCACAATACACATTGTAGTCAAAATAAGATAGAAGACCCATGAACTTGGAGAAGCTCCAACCAGGGAACGTGACATGAAGAAGATGATGGTGAAGAAGTAAGGGGTCCGTTCTAGGAAGGCGTGCCAAGGGGCAGACCCAAGGGAGGTTCTAAGAGTGGCACCAAGATGGGAGAATGGTGAACAGTCCTCGAGTTTGATACAACCATTAGTTATGATAATTAAGTAGGTGTTATAAAAATAGGAATCACCCTTATGCAGTGCGCACGTCTATGTACTTTTGGAACTTGAAAAGCTTTTCAGTAGAGTGCCCCTCTCTACTTTACCCCAATTAAATTGCCTCAAAAGTTTTTTCCCTCGTTTTAGGCAGCACTTCTTTCTGTAAAGATAACTCATCCTTGCATGATGGCAGGAGTACATAAGCAGTGCCATGCCAGGAATATTTTACTCCCTTTGAAAAGATGGTGGAATAACAAGTAACCAGAGTTGAGCTGGTATCACCCATCTATTTGAAGAAGCCAGGTGGCCCTGGCAAGAGACCTGATGTAAGAGCTTTGCTTGGCCTTGCAGGTGGGTGAGTTTTGAAGCAGGAGCTGAGGATGCTGAGGGCCCTATCCCTACACACACACACTGGAATATTGGACTAATGGCACGGGATTCATTTATTTGCTGCTGTTTATTAGGCTTGTGGCTGGCTGGCTGGCAGCTTTAATGCTGTTTATATAAGGAATTGCAGCAGTGTAGAAGAACAATTATTCCTCCCCATGTGCCCTGGGGGCGGAACTGTGCTGATTCCACCACCTCACCCCTGGCAGTGGGGACACGGGAGGTACTGCAAGGGGTGGCAAATATCATGGAGAGGAAGATTTGACAGCAAAAGCTGCCTGGCTTCCTCTGAACCCTTCTGCTGAAACCACACAGCTCTGGGGATGCTCCTGGTGCTGTTCCCTTAAACACTTAAAAGAACTCCATCTGGTTTTAGTTATTCAAATGGGTGGACAGGGTAATCAATCTAAATGGTTAAAAGTGGCTAGGACCAGTGTCAGTCCTGCTGCAGCACCCATAAAAGCTCTGGGCAGGGGGAATTGGCTGCTGGAGTCCCCCTTGCCCATGGGGATGGGTGACACTGCAGCCCGTGCTGGGGATCGCAGGGCGAGTGTGTGTCTGCAGTCATCCTGTCAGATGCAGGATTTAAAGCCATAACCTGCGGTGCTTCTGGCTCTGGCTGCTTTTTTATTGTTAATATACTGCTAATTGCACTCCGCTGTGCAGTAATACTAATAAAGCGAGATTTAGAAAGCAGGAGGCTGGAGAGAGTAAATCAAGGGCACGGCACGGCACGGCACGGCACAGCCCTGGCTCTCTGCATTGCAATTGCCCCCAGCTCCCTGGCACTGGGGAAGGGTGAGGGGCCCCTCCACCATGACCTGCATCTGGGCTCTCACTGCACCCCGAGCTGCCGGGGTTTTGTGGGGGTCACATCCTGTGGTGGGAACCCCAGCTTCTGCCTGGTACTGGAGGACCTGTGTCCTCCCCAGCATGAAAGCTTCTCATGACCCCTTTCCGTTCTTGGAACTGTGGCCGTGCTGCTTTTTTGTTGAGTTGCCATGGAAATGCTGCCTGTGTCTGTCCATGGTCCTCCCTTTATCTCTCCCTGTTACTACCTGAATCCCACCCTGGTCCTGCCATATCCATCCCTGGTCCTGCTTGCATCCCGCCTTGATCCTGCCCTGGTCCTTCCTGCATCTTATCCTGGTCCTTCCTGTCTCCATCCTGCCCTGGTCCTTCCTGCATCTTATCCTGGTCCTTCCTGTCTCCATCCTGCCCTGGTCCTTCCTGCATCTTATCCTGGTCCTTCCTGTCTCCATCCTGCCCTGGTCCTTCCTGCATCTCATCCTGGTCCTGCCTTTATCTCTCCCCATTACTGCCTGAATCCCACCCTGGTCCTGCTTTCATCCCACCTTGATCCTGCCCTGATCCTTCCTGCATCTCATCCTGGTGCCTCCTGTATCTCATCCTGGTCCTTCCTGTCTCCATCCTGCCCTGATCCTGCCTGAATCAATCCTAGCCTGGTCTGCCTGTGTCCTGCTTGTCTCCATCCTACTCTGATCCTGCCTGAATCAATCCCAGCCTGTGTCCTGCTTTCCTCCACCCCTGGCCCTTCCTGCCTCTCTCCCTGATCCTGCAGCTGGTGAGCACCACCAGCCTCCTCTCTTGGGCTTTGAAGAGGGTTCTCCCATCTCTCCGATGCTGGACAAAACATTATTAACAGATGAAAAGAGAGAGGAGGTGGGCACCCTGGGGCGAGTCGATCTGTCTCTGCTGGCCCCTTATTGCAGCTGCCAGCGCTCGTGCCTCGCTGTTGTTGTACTTCATCAAGCTGGCGTCTGCCTCAGAGTGGGGTCATGCAGAGACAACCACTGCAATGAGAAGAGCTGCTATTGCCGTGTGGAGCAGGAGCGGGAGGGAGCGACATCCCCATCCCCACCACCAGCCAGCCACAGGCTTTCTGGGCTTGCTTGGCCCAGAGCAATGGGAGAGCGAAGGCGAGGCCCCTCCTGCTCCCTCTCCTCCCAAACCCTCATTTTCACCTCGTGTTATGACACGGAAACGTTTGACTTTACAGCCTTAGTTTATACGGCTGGGAAGTAACTTCACTGTGCTTTCGAAGTGTTGAAGCTGCATTTCTTTTTGATGATTTAAAAGATTTATTTTGTTCTCCCGGGAAGAAGGAAGGAAAGAAAAAAAAAACCAAACCCAAACCATGCCAGCAAATAAGATTCAGTGGTAAGCCCAGTGAATAACCCCAGAATATATGTGCAGTGTTTAGAGATTTCACGGGAGCATTTGCTTGCTGCTGGCTCCTGCCTACAACAGGATGCAGGAGCATCCAAGATGCTCAGCATTATCCTTGGCTATAGGAGCTTTGATGCCCGGGAATGCTGTTTTCAGGGTTTCCCCTTTATTTTGGGAGTCAGACACAGGAGCTGAACAGGGGGTAGTAAAAGATTTGCTGTTTGATAACAGCTGGAACACTGGAAGTGTTCATACAAACCATCCAGCTTCAATTAAAACATAGTAAGTGCTTCCTGAGCAGGAATCTGGAGCAGTTCCTGGGCAGTCCGTGAACATGAGAGATGGGTCCAGTTCACCGCACAAGTTAGTTGCAATTAATTAATGAACTGGTTCTATTAATTTACTCTCAAATCCAATCACTGGGAGATGAGGTCACAGCTGGCAGAGAAGTACCAGCAGATTGCGGAGTTTTCTGCAAAATAAATTAACAGCATTTAATTTCAAGAGTTCAGAAAAAAAAATGAATGTGTTAAGAAGTGATGGAGGCCTGGAAATCAGCTGGGGCTGGAGCCAGGAGAGGCACGGCCAGCTGTGAGGTGGGTGAGAGGCAGAGCCAGGCTTCTATCTGCGGGTATTTATGTACCTGCTTCATCAACCTGCTGCTCCCAGGACTGATCCACACATGTACTGAAGAGAAATTCCTGAGGGAAGCCAGTCTAAATTACTGTCTCCCCCAAATAGAGGTGATTTGAAGCAATTTCCTGAAGTGTGGGATTATTACAGGTAGGTTATATATTGATTTTGAAGGCTTTCAGGTGAGCAGAAATATTCTGCCCTCGTCACAGAAAAGCTGAAGTGTTGGGGTTGTTCTTTTTCTGCTTTTTCTTTGTTTTTAAAGAAGAGGGAAAATACATCATAATAATGCAGAAGTGAGGCATGGGAAGGTAGCGCTGGGGCCAAGGTTTCCAAAAGAGCTCCAGCCACCAAATTATCCTCAAAGAGAGATGAAAGGCAATGAATTGTGGTTCCCAAAGTGCCTTTCTCCTTTCCACCCCCTCCCCACACCCAGCGTCCCTCCAACCCGGGCAGAGTTGGGGCCCACTGGGAAGGTGCAGGGGATGTTTCCAGCAGTTCTGGGGGCTGTTTTCATCTCTGCCTGTTTTGCAGAAGGCTGGCAGCATCACTGGCAACTGAAGAATCAGCTCTCACCATTTTTATCTCAGCCCCTCAATTTGGCTTTTCCTGAATGCACCTCAGTGCTTCTCCCTCCATGTATATATTTAAGTATTTTTCCCATATCCAATTAATCCAGCCCCTGCCTCGATCCATCCTGCCTTTCATCCTCCTGCAATAAAGCATCTTTTGTTAGCAGCTCACCGCTGGACATGTGCCTCCATCAGGCTTGTACAGAACACCCTCAGAACCCGAGACAGGGACAGTCACTGCCCTCTTCTGCAAACTTTGGTGCTGGTGAGGGGAAGGGAAGAGGTTCATTATATTCTGAGCCTGAACCCCCTGGGTGAGAGGCAGCCGGAGGGAAGGAGAGCTCAAGCATCTCTGTGATTAGTCAGAAAAAGTTGGGGCTGTAACCTCAGGAATTGTGAGAGATCTCACCAGAGCATCAAATGAGGTTTTTTTCAGCTCTGGACACTGTATTACTGTTGCTGCATCTCAGCTTGGCCACCCAAACCGAGCCTGAAAGAATCTGCACTCTTTTCCCTTTTGCCCATCAAACCTCCTCTGAAGTAATGGAGTTTTTTCCTGCTGACTATGTATTTTATTTCCATTCTCCCCTCTCCTTTCCCCTGCCAGCCCAGGCATAATGAATCCAGCCTGGCTGAAGGGCTCAGGTGCCTCCAGGGAAGGAGATGACTCTGTAGGTTTCATCCTGCACCTAATGGGGCTGAGGGTTCTGCTACTATGATCCCATTCCCAGGGCCTTAGGGAGATGGGATTTGGAGATACAGTTCTTCCCTGGCTCCACGCCCCCTTGGCCAGCGGCACAGAGGGATTTTTTTGGGGAAAGATGCAATTGGGATTGCAGTCACCAAGCTGGGCATCACCTTAACTCTGACCCATTTGAAATGTGTTGTACAGAGCAAGGACATTACAGGACATTCGGAGATGGGATAGCTTCTCCAAAACCCTGAGGGATGAGTTCCTCCGTGCCCCTTTCCTGGCAGAAGCTTGTGAGCAGGTCATTGCCATCCCTCTCCTTTCCCTGCTGATGAATGCTTTGCTGTTCCAAGTTTAGCATCAGTGGGTCTGTCAGAAAAATTAATTTTTTAATTAAAAAGATTTTTTTTGGTGGTGCTTTAGTGTCTAGATCTGGAGTAATTATTAGTAGCTCCAGGGAGATTGTGCTTTAGAAAAATTGTTGGTGCTACTGCAAAGGAATTTATCTGATTAACGTCAGCCTTCACACGTGGCTGTCGGGGGGGAATGGATGAGGGTGGGAATCCTGTTGCTCTCAAGCAAAATGATTAATCATGGAAAACGAGGCAGGGCTCTGCAGGTGCTGATTTTCCACCTCGGAGGTGGATTGGGAGAGAAGGAGAGGCCAGGACCATCACTATGGAGTTCCCTTGCCACCCCCTACCCCGCACACAGGTTCTGGGATGTGGCTTGAGTGACTGGAGAGGTGAGGAGCGATGGGTTTGCTCCTTGCCAGAAGAAAGAGCAGGAAAACACCCAAAGAGAGCATGAGTGAGATGCTGAATATTCCTGCCTCCATCCTGGGTGGGAGCGGAGGTGCTGCTGCCACCCCTGAAGCTGGGGTTGCTTGGCAATACCCCCAGCCAGCCCCTGTCCTGCTGCAACCCCCTGCACTGGGGTTTAGGTTTCCCCATGGCCAAATCCTTCTCTCCACCAAAGGTTCCCTAAAGGAGCCAACTTTCCCCCCAGCTCTTCCTTCCCAGCTTCTTATTAGGGGCGTATTCCTGTCCTGTAGGGTAAGGGTTGAGATTCCTCCTAAAATTCCCGGCTCTGGAGCCTTTTGCTGGTTTAACCCCTGTAGCCCTGGCTGTGCTGGCTGCCCCAGTTTTGGATTGTCCTGCCTGGAGCAGATTGACTGAAGAAAGCAGTGTGAAGGCACCGTTTGCTCATGCATCCCATTTCTGCAAGCACCTCCTGGTGAAAGGGTCCTCAGGAGGGAGGGGAGGGATGGGTGGAAGGACAGAACAACAGAAGAAGGGAGGGAGGGAGGGAGGGAAAGAAGGAGGAAGAGATGAAGAAGGAGGGAGGGAGGGCTGGGTGCAGCAGGGAGTCTTGGACTGTCCAGAAGCAGGAGGGGCCAATTCCTGCACTGCTCAGGACCCCCTTCCCCTCGCAGCACCTGTTTGCTCAATTTCATCATAACATTATCATCTGCTTCCCTAATGGGGTCTGTAGGCTTCGGGCAGATTCTACCCGTCGTGCCCGATTAACAGGCTGTACTCTGGAGAGTGGGAGGCAATATAAATATTTTTTGTGTAATAATACGTCTTTTTTTATTTCCTTTTTTTGTCATTTTTTCTGTGGTGCTGTCGTTGTAAGAGTGATTTGACATCCAGGTGTCAGGAACAGCTGGATGGCAAAAAAAATGGCAACTTTAATTTGTTTTGCAGTCAGGGGAGTGGGGGGAAGAGTTTCCTCCAGGCTTTTACCTCTCCTACCACTTTCCCTCTGTGATGCTCCATGTTCCACCCTGACAGGAACATTTATAAACTGCCACTGTGGGGAGTACTATTAACAGCTCGATTCCTTAAAGATGCAATTAATTATTCACCTGCTTCCAAATCAGTTTAAGCAGTTTCTAAGCTGCAGCGTAAATAAAACCTTCCCAACTTGCTTCTCTTTTGCACATGTATTCTTGATATTCATAAAGCTGAGCTATTTAAATTGAGCCAAACTAGCAGTTATTGTGAATTACTGCAGCTCCGTTGGCTTCCCGGGCTCACCACTGAGTTACACCAGCCAGGATTTTAACTCATCCTTGTGGGGATGGCAACTGTCAGTATTTTCTCGTTTGCCATATTTTTAGGCTATTTTTGCCTTGCTGCTCAATCCCTCCTGTTTTGTCATGCCTCTTCCCCCTTAGCCCACTCACCCTTTTACCTCTTTGCTGTTTAATAACTCAACCCCTGACTTGAGCATCAGTAACAACCCCTTGATGGAGGGTTTATTTACATTTTTTTTTTCTTCCCTTTTTGGAAAGATGTTGATTAGGTCTCAGCTGAGGGCTGCTTTCAAAGGAGAAAATGCCAACTGTGTTCCAGGGGGATCTGCAAGAAAAAGGATCATTTTAGTGTGGTTACGTTTCTGGCTGAAATTTAGGTTTGACAAAAGGTAGATATTTGGGGAGAAAACATTTTAAGAAGAGGATTGGACTTTTTTTTTTCTCTAAGGGAAAGCTAAGTCCCTTTCAATGGGAGTGGTCGGGCAGAGCTCCCAAAATACCTTGTCATCACCACCCAGGGCTGAGGGGACAATGCAGAGAGCAGGAATGCCTAGAGCATGCCCACCTCCATAAATAGTGTCCACAAAGCAAATAAAAAAAAAAATCATTCAAAATAATATTAAATGGATAAAAATCCGCTTTTCTGTTGCAGGGTCCGTCTCCAGCATGAACACAGAGGCTGCCTCCTGCACTCCAAAGAGACCAGGCCAAATCTTTGCATAGATTAGTTGTTAACAATGGAGTTAATAATGATAATGACACAAATGCCCTGTGCCTGCATGAGCTACACTTAGGAAAATCTGCCAGCACCAGGTAATCACCATGTTTCATACTGCCAATGAGATCAATCATATCAAGAGCTCATTCATCAATCAGCTGTGTCGGGGGCCCAGGAGGCAGGGGATGTGCAGGCAGCTCACAGTGCCTCGGAAACCAGCTCTTGGGGGAAAAGTGGTGGTCCTGGGGATTGGAGTGGGGTGGGGAGGTGTCGAAGCCCTGGTGGGCTCCAAACCCAGCAGGTTGCCAGGCAAAGCCTCTGCTCCCTTCTCCTCGCAAGGATACTCCCATCTCCTTGCAAGGATGCTCCCGTGGATGCTCCCTTCTCCTCGCTAGGATGCTCCCATGGATGCTCCCTTCTCCTCGCTAGGATGCTCCCATGGATGTTCCCTTCTCCTTGCTAGGATGCTCCCATGGATGTTCCCTTCTCCTTGCTAGGATGCTCCCATGGATGCTCCTTCTCCTCACAAGGATGCTCCCATGGATGCTCCTTCTCCTCACAAGGATGATCCCATGGATGTTCCCTTCTCCTTGCTAGGATGCTCCCATGGATGCTCCCTTCTCCTTGCTAGGATGCTCCCATGGATGCTCCTTCTCACAAGGATGCTCCCACGGATGCTTCCCTCTCTGTGGTGGCTGGGGCTGTCGGGCCTTCCTCTGCTGGAGACAGATGGTTTGTTGCTGTTTCTCCATCTGGCTGGAATCACGTCTGTCTTCCACTGTGCTGTTTGTTGCCCAGTTGCCACCTGTGATCTATCCTTTTCCCTTTGCATGCTGCCAAGGAGATGTCCTCAGCTGTATGGCCCCAGCGCTGCACTCGGGTCCCACTTCCCCACATGGGATCCCAGTCCACTAGTGCTGGGAAGTCCTGCCCCGAGGGACTTTCTGCTCTGGAAAATAGGACCTTGGCTCAAAAGTCCTCCCTACACCTGTAGCCCTGGCAGTAAGGAGCCAGCACACAGGGAAGGGGCAGCTGTCCCACGGCAGCTTTGCTCCAGCAGGCAGTGGGAAGTGATGGAGAGCCTGTCCTGATGGAGACCAGGGCCGGCCCCTGCCCGAGGGCAGTCAGCCAAGCACAGCCTTGCAGAAGAGATAAGAATGGGCTGCCAACAGCATGTTATGGGCAGCTTGGGGTCTGCAAATCCCGCTGGACAATCGTTTGTAACTAGTGTGCTGGCAAGGGGGAGATGCTGATCCTCCAGCCTCCCAGATCCTCTCAACACCAAACCCTGTGGGAGTAGGGCACCCCGGTGAGCCATGGATCTGTGGTGGGTGGTCCTCACCCTACTCATCTCATGCCTGTGCATCCTCCCTGCTAACTGAGAGGTGAGCAGACTGCAAGCTGGGAAAGGACTTCAGGTGCTGCCACCCTGGAACTGCCATAGCTGGCAAGGCTGTTGCTCCTGATCCGCATGAATCAGCCAGCCAAAGGCATGGGGACGTGGAGGGGACACAGCCTGTCACTCTGCTGGGCTCTCCATCCAGCACCAAACGACCCTTCCACTGCTGGCTCTGCCTGCGTGGATCTGCTGGGCTCCATCCTCTGTGCTACATGGGGATGCAGCCTGGGGGCTTTGGGCTTGCTCCCAGAGCAGGATTTGGGGCAAAATATTGTACCCCTTATTCTGGGTCTCACAGTGAAGAGGGAGCAAACCATCCTACCTATCTCATAACTGTGCCAATTTAGGGGAAATGGGAAACTGGGAAACCCACCAGTGGCACTGGTGATACCCACCTGAAGACAGCCCAGAGGGTAGCCCAGAGGACTTGGCACTCAACTTTAACTCCATTATCTGCATGGAAGCCTTGCTTGCAGAGCACTTTTATAGTTCCTGGGGCAGATATTGCAGAGCACACCCGGTGACCCCAGATTCAGCAAGGTCCTCTCTGGAGGTTGACCTGAACTTTCTCAGAAGCCATAAACCTTTCTTGCTGTGCCGTGGCCAGAATCCTCACCTTCCACAGTGTGGTACACGGCTAACTCAGCACCTCTGCCAAGGATGACGCAGATGTTGACTGACAGGTAACAGCATCTCTGTCCTTATGGCTGTACCAGGAAGGGGTGCAGGGCTGATAGTGGGGTGGAGCAGACCTCAGGAGCCCCTCATTGGGCTCTCCCCTCCCTTGTCTCAACCCTGCCTAGCCCATTCCCCTCTTCTTCACGGCAGCAACCCTTTCTTCCTTCCTTCCCTCTCCTCCTTTTCCCCTCTTCTGGAAGGCTGCTTGATTGCCTGACTCCCTTCATTAGCATGATACCTCCTGGAAAATTGGTAAACAGAGGCGTATGAATGAGGTGTTGATTGCAATCAGCAGGAGAGGAGGGGGAATGAGAGTGCTGGAGGGGCCAAGGTGCTTCTCAATCATCCAGTGGTCTGGGTCCCTGCTGGAAAGGATCCACTCTCCAGAATGAGCCGTGCAGGGCGGCCAATCCACGCAGCTCGTGCTGGGGAGGGAATTCCCTCCAGCAGCCACCTGAGCATCCCTCTGCAGAAGGACTATGCAATGGGCACTCACACCCTGGCCCATCCCTCTGCAGAAGGACCATGAACGCTCACACCCTGGCCCATCCTTCTGCAGAAGCACCATGCGATGGGCACTCACACCCTGGCCCCTCCCTCTAGAGAAGGACGATGGGCACTCACACCCTGGCCCATCCCTCTGCAGAAGGACCATGCGATGGGCGCTCACACCCTGGCCCATGCCTCTGCAGAGGGACCATGAATGCTCACACCCTGGCCCATCCCTCTGCAGAAGGATCATGTGATGTATGCTCACACCCTTGCCCATCCCTCTTGGGATTGTGGGATGTGGTCTGGGAGACCCCATCCTTCCTGCTGGGGTGGGTGGAATGGCTGGGTGACAGAAGGTCCTGTTCTATAGGATGCATTGCTGGGCTGATGGCAGGGTGCAGCAGGGTAAGAGCACCCTGGGGCTCTTGGAAAACAAGAGCTTAAAGGCATAAGCATATCCAAATCACATCCTATTATTAATGTGAACAGCCTGCAATGGAGCTGATCACTGGCCACCTGTTCCCTTGGCACCACGAGAGATGTTGCAGGGGCAGGCAGAGGATATACAGGGCTGGTCTCTGGCATCACAGAGGGGAATTTGGCTAATTTCTGGCCTGTTTCGGGATGAAATGGCTGAAATCATCCTCCCCAGGCCAGCTCCAGCACGGAGTTAATGCCACCTGGCTTTGGCAGCACCACAAAAGCGTTTGGCATCTTAGAGGTAACAGCTTGCAGAAGTGATGAGGTGTGGGTGCAGGTCGTGCCCCACCGCCCTACAGCATCCCCAGGGAAGCAGGCAGTGTGTGGAGCAGGCTATCCGGAGCTCTCTCCCCTGGGTGATGGATTCCCAGCTCCCAGCAGGAACCTGGGTGCAGGGTGAAGGTGGGCAGCAGGGGCAGTGATGCCCATCACCCAGCTTGACAGTGCCAGATTCCCCCTGCGCCTGGTCCTGGGCTGCTGCCAACAGGCTCACCCACAAGTGTCTGTCATTAAGGATCTATTTAGGCATGCAGAAATTGCCTAATTTTTCAAGGGTGCTGCAAACCCCCAATGTCCTTGAAGACAGTTATTGCTGAAAGTACCTGATGCCTCCAAAAACAAGTCATGGGACACACGCGTTTTGATGCCCAGTGGAAATAGGTGGGCAAAGGGCCAGCCTGGGTGTGGAATGAATGTTTCCCTGTCAGCAAAAGGGGTGCCAGAGCATATCAGAACCCACTGAATGGTGGGGAGCAATGCCCTGACCACATGCAGAGGCAGGCTGTGGTCCTGCGTTGCTCAAGAAACCCCAAGAGGGATGGGGAAGCGCCTTTTGGAGCTTGTCTATTGCCACCCAGGCCAAGTCTCTGCTCCCTGTCCACAGCCCTGATGCTCCACAAAGGTAGCCTTTGCTCACAGGAACCAGACTTCTTGCAAAGCCCTGCCTGGAAAATACAGCAGAAATGAAATGCCAGAGGATTATTCCCCAGCCATTCTCAGCAGGAAACATGACTGCTGAGGATAAAGGCAGGAATTAGAGGAGGACCCCTGAAGATGGGGGTTTAGGCTGGGAGCAGGATCCCAGCAGAAGGAGGCAAAACACTGGCAGTGGTTTTTTTACTCCCCTGCACCTGTTATTTGACCTTATAAAACTCTGTTTGTGGAGGTGGTTGTTATTTTTCGTTAAAACTGTTAATCTAAAATCCCATTACACTCAGCAGTGTGTTCATTTGTGAGCAGAAGAAAAACAGTTCAGTGTTTGCTCATTCCTGTATCTTCCTCACTTCAAACAGATGTAATAAATTATTTTCTCTTTCCTTCTTGTCTCCCTTTGTGGTTTGGATTTTTTTTTTAGAACCCTCCCAGGCCATTCAGCCTGGGTTTTCCCCACTCTCAACACCGCACATCTCTTCCAGCTCTGCTACTTTCAGGTTTGTTGACATGAAATAAAATTCACAGGATGTCCTCTGAAGCGGGGACTTTTCCTTGCTTGCTTCTCCTGCCAGTGGGGCTAAACCAGTCCATCCAGACTAAATCGTCTGACTTTAGGATACAACTGCATTAAAGATACATCCAGGGCATATTTTTATGTGTATGCCCATCTCTGCTGGGCAGCAGCAGTCTGTAGAGGGGACAGACTGGGAGGCAGTTTTACAGACTAGTGGCCATTTACAGTGTCTTTTCTTGACTCTCCTTTCTTTGTCATCTTTATTTCAGGAATTGCTCTAAAACCAGGCTTTGAATAATTCACTGGGAGCATACAGCAGTCCATGCTGGCTGCTTCGTCACAGCTTCCCTTGACTTCAATAATTCACTTTCCCTCCAGGAGCTGATGTGCTTTCCTTGTACGGGGTTTGCTGTCGAGCACACCTGGCTCGCAGACCAAAGCTGGTCACAAGAAGTAGTAAAAGGGGATTTAAGGCTGAATGCCTTTGTTTTAAGGAACACTACATTTCAGGCAAGGCAGAGGGTTTACCAGGCAGCTTGTCCAGCTGTGGGAAAGGCAATAAGATGATCTGAGAATGGCCGTGGCTTGGTGACAGAGATGCTTCTCTTGCTGCCAGCATTGGTCCCAGGTTCCCATGGGAGCAGAGGGCACTGGTCCTTCAGCCCCTTCCTTGACGTGAGACTTTGGGGCTGCAGCTCCAGCGAGTCAGTATTCATCCCCAAAGAGCATCCCAGACATCCCTGGCATATGCCCAGCTGCATTACTCCAACAGCCTGGGAGCTGCATCACACCTCGGCCTCCTTAATGAAGTACCTGAGCTTGTGTTTTCTCCCAGAAAATCAAGCCAGCATGTGTTAATTACCTGGCAATGGCCAGGAACAGTGAATAAGAGTGGGAATGGCAAGCTGTGGGAATTCGCATCCTCTCCACCCAGACCCTGCTTATCTGTGTAAATTGGGTTTTATTTTGAAGGAAACACTAAGGCTCCTATTGCAGTGTATTGATGGAAGAATGTATGATATGCCTGGGGAGAGGCTAAAATACATAATGTACAAACTCCATGTAATAGTGTTTTTTGCAGTGGATCCCTTTTCCTGCCGTCTCAGGAGCAAGGCTGGTGAGTGATGCACAGCAAGGAAGCCCAGCTGTGAACAGCCAGCAAACTCCGGGGCTGAGGGCTGGGTACCTGATCCTGCAGGTGCTGTGGAACAGGTCTTTTCAGCAGTGCGGGCTGAGGGAGGTGATGATGGAAATGCTCTGGTGCCTCCGTAAGAGCGTGGCATGGGGTAAGGGGCTCGTGCTGATGCTGAGTGTGGTGGATCCAACCTCCTCGCAGCAGCACTTCAATATCACAAGGCGCTTCAGAAAAACCAGAGAGGGCCTGGAGCAAAATGCAGCCGAGTCAACTGAAGTTAACTTCCCTGGGCATGGGGCCAGGGCCCTCTTTAAAGACTGTTTTTCCAGAAAGGCTGCAGAAATGTATTTTCAGCTGCTTTTGATTCAGCTGCCTTGAGCCTGCTCAAGTAAACTGTGTGTGTAAAAAGAATCCCAAAAGCCTGGGCTTGCAGGAGAGGGTGCAGATTATGAGGAACTGGCCTTATCTCCCCCATGAATCTCTTGAAGGAGCCCCACAAGTACTATAGGGGCACTATAGGGGCTCTATAGGGGCCCCCAGGCCTGGCCTCTTCCAGGATCACTGAGGAAGACCAGTGGACTAGGCAGGCTGGAGGAAGGTGGGGATGCCTTGCAGCCCACAGGGCATGGAAAAGGGTTTGCAATCAGGTCAGGCAAAGCTGCCCCGATGCCCAATGCTGACTCGGGGCAGAGAAGCTCCCCCAGCACTGAGGGACCCGTGGCTGGGAAGGGAGGCATCGGGAGAGCTGAGATTGAGGGATGGAGGCTCTGGACAGATTTGATGCAGGTCAGGACTGAGCTGAACTTGTCCCCAGGTTGCCTGGTGCAGTTGAGGCTTCACGTCCTGGGACTGATGAGGCAGAGCATCCCTTAGCTCCACTGGCAGAGTTTGTCTTCCTTAAGGCTGTGCTTCTCCCACCGTGGTGGAGGGGCTTTCACAGCTTTTCTCCTCCTCCTCCTCCCCTGTCTCCTGCTGCTGCTCTCAATAACTGCTGCCTCTCTAATTGCATTACAGCCAATGCGGGGAAGGAAACCACTGCTTTGGCTTCAAACAAACGACGCCCTAACCCAACTCATTATCCACCTGACTTGCTCCCCAACCTTCCGTGACATTCCCGTATTTGTCACGCTGTTTCAGCGCTGCTAACGAGCAGGACAACCGGGGCTGTTGTCGGCAGCTCCCGCAGCACTGGACCTGGCTCCGGCAATGAGCTTGTGTTCGGGACCCCAGGGAGATGCTCTGCCTCTCCGCTGTGTTCATCCTCCTCTTTGCCATCATCCGTTTTATTTGCAGGAACTTCTTCTGGCCTACTTGCATCCAGTTCATTTTCCTTTTGTTAAATAAAACCTGACTCCAGGCCTTATTTGGCAAATGGAGCTGGGAGAAGCTGGGCTGGCTCTTTCTTTTCCTGACAAGCCTTTCAGGATGTAGGAGATGAGACGGAAAGAGGGACAGATGAATGAGATACAAAAGCAGTGAAGAAAAATAAACAGGAGATAAAGGGGGTGTGGGAGAGAGAAAAACAAGGCAGATCCATAGCTGGGATGGGAAGCAGAGGGAAGGCAAGGGGGAGACCTGCTAAACCTCAACCAGCCCACCCTCTGCACATGAAGTGAGCGACTGGGGGGGCAAACTGGGAACACACTGGTATGATGCGTGTGTATGTCCTTCCCCAGCTCCTCCTGGCCATGCTCCTGTGGGGATTTGGGGAAAGGGTCCTGCTGTGGTAAAGAAATGGCCATGCTTCCATCCAGGAGCTCTTCTTTCCCCTCCTCCAGTATCCCCTAACAATTTTGCCCCAAGATGCAGGCTGTTCATGGAAGCAGATGAGCACTCTAGCCTGACTCTGTCTCCAGCTGCCAAATGCTGTAAATAACTGGGAGGTGGTTAAAGCTGAGAAACAGCAGAGATGCTTTAAACACACACCCCGAGCCAACCCCATTGCTGGTAGGGCTCATAAATATCCCCTCTGTATTCTTGCTCTATCAGGAGGCAGCAATAAAAGGGAATAAAAGCTAAAGGCATTGTGGAGTGGCTTCAGCATCTCTGGTGCCTCCTTACCCCTTTCAGAGCATATTGAATAGCAGCGAGGAGTAAAACCCAGTTAGCTGGGGGGAGCTGATGGCATGAGGGTGTTTTCTGGGTACAGCACTGAGATGGTGAGGTTGGGAGCTGGCACAAGAGGCTCAGTGTGGAAATCACTGTTTTTCCTATTATTTCCCCATTTTCATCTGGCTGAGTAGCACTGAACATCTGCCTTAAGGCAAGTCACCTGGCCCAGCTCTTGAAACCACCAGCTTCGTTGGCAGCAGATGAAGTCCTCGGCTGAAGAGAAAAAGTGAGGACTTAAAATTATCCACGCTGGAATCAGGTGAGAGTGAATGCTGTTAAACAGGGCATGAAATGAGAAACGGGTAATTGCCAGCATGGAGCAAACCCTGGGCATCGCTGGGGAAACCAGAGAAATGCCTTTCATTGTCACCCTATCAGCCCTAAAAGCACAGGACCTGGGGGGCAGCAGGACACATGCTCACAGAAGGTGGAAGCCTCATCTGGAGGCAGCACTGGTGACATAGCTCTGTCCTGGTTGTGATTTTTATAGTAAGTTGAATTCTCAGCTGGACCCCAGCAGAAAATCAATGGTGGGACTTGAGAAAGCAAGTCAAAATCCATGGAGTTAAATTGGCCACCCCGCAGGCATCTGGGCAGCTTCTTGGGCATTGTGATATGTGGCCGTGCTGAAAGGGGAAAAATAGAACAATTTCAAAAATCCTTTGAAATAATTGCCTAAAATTATTGAATTCTCTTAAAATACCAGGGCAAGATGCAGAAGTGCTTTTTAAAAAGTTGGCGGTGGGAGCTGGAGGAGCAAGAGAAGCCACCTTCCTGCTACCAAAGGCATCTGGGGACAGCTGAGATGGGTTTTTCCCTTTCCGAGTTAGATCCAAAGGGTGCCTGCCACTCCACCTGCAGAGTCTTATCTGCAGAGCAGCACATTGCCTTTAGCAGAAAGCCTCTCATTCTCCGAAGTCTCTTTAATTCCATCCTTTTAGATCTGCCTTTTCAAGCGCAGTCCCAGCACCAACCATCTGCCCTCACAATAGAGATGGTGTCCTGAATGGTTTTATTTTTGGCAGCTTTGCCTTCATCTCTTCGTTGGCAGGGAAGCAGGGAGAAGATACCCAGCTCCCTGCAGCCACTGAGGGTGCTGTTGGATTTGGGGCTGTTTTGGTCTCAGCTCCTCTCCCACGGGTGGATGCAGGACCGATGGATGGTGTTGGGCAGTCACTGCAGGCACCTCCCAAGGCTGTGAGAGCCTGTCTGTGAGTTCCTAACAGCACGTGGCTCTTGCTGGTTCATAGCAAGAGGTGTCCCTATGGACACCTGGCTATGCCATGTGCATCCTGCATCCCACCCTGCATCCACCTCGTGGCAGCCCTGAACTGGGCTGCCCTTTGAACGTTCCCCACTTGGGGCTTGGAAAGGCATGGGAAGCCTAGCCTGGAGTTTTCCATGCCTACCAACCTCTTCCAAGCTACAGGAAAAAAGATAGGGGAGGAAAGTGAGGAAAAATATAAAGAAACCATTTTCTTCTGATATTTTTACTTTATTTTTCAATATGAGCCCTTCCGGGAGGAGGTCTTTAATAATATTCTTTCCTTTTCTCTTCCTATTCCCGAGACTCCTGTTTTAAATTAATGAAAAGTCAAGTACTATTAAGTTCCGATCGTGTGTTTGTGATAACGAAGGGATGGATTTCCAACCAGTTTACAACTCTGATCTGTTTCTCCATCCTCCTCTCTTTTTTTGGCTCTGATTAAAACTCCCTTTATTAGATTTGCTCTTTCATGGGCTCCCTCTGATTTCCAACATTCGTGGTGCAAGCCTAAGGAAAGCCTTTTCATTGAGCAGATTTGAAGGCTTTTTAGAATTCTGGTATTTTCCTCCCATGTCTGCTCAGACCAGGAGTGACAGATGCCCTGCCAGGAGCTGGTGGGTGCTCCCAGGGATCTCACTGGTGGTGCTGCAGGACATGGCACATGTCAGGGCTGGACCCTGCCACTGAGATGTGGCTTTCAAGGCAGCAGGAATGCTAAGCCGGGTTTTCCTATATGGTGACTTTACCCAGACACTGTGAAAAGGAAAAATGTTCTCTGATGGCCACAAACTGCCTTGGGAAAGGCCAGACAGGAATCTCCAGAGACGGGCTTCCCAAATGCCCGAACAGCCTGGCTAGGAATTGAGGCAGCCCTTGCTTGGCTTGCTTCCCTGACAAGGTCTTACAGTGAGGGTTGTACAGGTGGTAGTGTTCCTAGAGGGATGACTTAGAGAAGGACAAAGGGATGGACTCACAGCTAGATAGGCCCATCCCCTAATGGATGGGCAACAAGGTGATGAGGTGCTTCATTAATCACCTCTTTGGCTGGGTTCTCCAGGAAACTGGAAGAGCTCAAAGGGTTAATCTATAGTTTAGGACTCAACACCAAAGATACAGTTGTTGGGAGAGAAGAAAGCCCTGTTGAAGGCTTCGGGAAATAATTTGCCTTGGCACTTTCTTATAACAGTGAATTGATTTTTGCTGGGCTGTGTCAGGCTGAATTATGAATGGGGAAAAGTAGGGCTGGTGCTCCTAAAGCTGAAGGTGTGATTAGAGGCACGTGCCAGGGAGGCGGGGTGGGGGGGAACAGATGACACTGTCTCCTTCCAGGACTTCCCACATGAATCCGGGTCTACAGTATCATCATCCTCACAGTCCTTGGAGAGATAGGTTTGCTTCAGCCTGGACACAAAGGTGGCCCTCAAGTTGTGCCCCAAAAAATGGGTCAGGAGAAGCCTTTCCTGGACCATCCAGGACAATCTCCCCTCCCTGCCCAGGCAGAAGAGCAGTATATCCTGTTTGCTGAAGGGTGAAGCAAAGTATTACCATCATCCTGGGAGGAACGTGGGAGCGTGCAAGAGGTGAATCCCATCACTCTGCTCTCAGTCCTGCCCTGCCCATTGCCCTGCTGCTGGGAAGGAACCGTGTCCCCAGGCCCTGTTCCTGCCCTTAAAACTCCTTGTGCTGCCTCACTGCCTGCATCCATCTCCATCATTCAGCGCTGAGTCTGCTGCCCCCAAAGTACTTTTTTGTTGCCCACTTGATGCTGCTTTGCAAGGCAAAGATCCTCCTGCAGGCTGCTGGGAATTGTAGTGCAGTAAAGCCAGCGGGCAGGAGTGGAGACAAAGCCAAGCTCCTGGCTGGCTGCTGGCCTGGTCTGTGTGGCTCCTTTTGGCAGAGCCAGCACCAGACCTTGGCCCCAGCATGCAGAGTCCCCAGGGAACCTGCCCCTGACACCAACCCAGTCGCCTCTTCACAGCTTGGAGTATCCTGCTATAGAGATTGGCTTTTGTTTGTCAGCTCAAAGGGAGTCACTGGGAAGAGAATGAGGACTTGGCATTTTCTTTCCCCCCCTTGCCCTTTTGTTTATTATCCTCTGTTATGAACCAGATCCCGCTCATCAGTAAGACCTGGGAACAGCAATTCTTGAATAATAGAGATGCTGTAGAAAAGGCTTGCCTGATCGAAGCCACTTCCCAAACAAAGGGGCTCAAACTATCCACTTCCTTCCCTGCGCGTTTTCCCAGAAAATCTCCCCCAAAGAACAGCTTGTTCAATAAGCCATCTGCTCTGTAATCACAATAACGCAGTAATAAGCACTGAGCTCACCCAGCTCGGCGCACCTCTCGGGTTCCTGGGAGGATGGAAACGCCCTGCTCCCCAGGCAAACAGGCAGGCACGGAGCGGCGGCAGCTATCGCACGGCCAATCCAGCATTCTGCGACGGGGAGATGGGGGGGACCTGTCCCCGTGGCCTCCCGTCGCCGTAGTTTACCCCTCCCCAGGTAATTGTGCATGGAAATAGATTCCCATTTCTCTGCTCAATCGTCCCGTTTGCTGTCACAGCCGAGTGTTTTGCATGTGCAATTACCCGTCCCTGCACATCTCCGTGGGCACGCTCAGGTGTCGCCTGCCAGCCTCCGGCGGCCGCTGTGCAGCAACGCTGCGCTGCCTTTGGGCTGTGGTAGCAGCCAAGCAGAAGCCATTTTCCATATGAAGCTGCAGGACCTGTGGGATAAATAAATGGGTTGGAAAGCCAAGCAGTGCAATAAGTTAATTTAAAACCTGCCTTCTCTTCTTGTATATTAATTTACTTGGCATTGCGTTTAATCTTTCATTTACTGGAGTGGCATTGGTTTCTTTCTCCCCTTCCTCCTCTGGCAGCTCCTTGGGATGCTCTGCCTTCGGCAGGAGCAGAAGGAATCTAAGTCAGGACTAGAAAGTGCAGGCCAGACCTGGACCAAGAGGCGCTTCTGGGTCCCACAGGAGCCCAGGGTGTCACCTCACAGGTTTCTGCTCTTGTCAATGGCCACCAGGCAGGTGTGGATTGAATTCCCTGCAATGGAACAGAGACCACCACTGGGAATCCCTGCTGCTGTTCCCGGGGTGCTAATCAGTTTAACCAGTTGGGAGGGTGTTGGGGGGGAATTAATCAGGTCTAATCAGGGCAATTGGAGCTGACAAGGCAGCAGGAAGTTGAAGCAGAGGACTGGGTGGAGGAGCTGAAATTTGGCTGGGGATGATCCTGCCCAAGTATCCATCACACTGCTCCTGTCCTCCTGCCATCAGCTGCAAAGCCTCGGGTGTGAGTGGATGGCACTTCACATGAGCACCTCTCCGAAGGGGACAGGAGGCCAGCAGAATGCATAAAAGGCTGCTGCAGCCAGGGAAAACAGGGCAGAGCCGACAGCAGCAGCTCCACAGTGAGAATGAGCAAGTGAACACAGGTCACCCCATAATCAGGCTGTGATGCAGCCATGTGCTCATGGCTGATCTGGATCCCCACCAGATTGTCTGCCGGACCAGCTGAAGAGGAACTCAAGGGTGGATATTGCAGGCAGCAGAAGTGTGGAGGGAGGGAGGGGGAGGGAGGAAGGGAAGGAGCAGCAGACAGGGCTTGGCAGTGCTCACCAGCAACCTGATGATGCTGCAGCAGTGAGTACCAGAGAGTGTGGTGGGCATGTCCGATGGCATCAGGATGCCTCACTGGGAGTATCCTTGGCCGTTCCCATTACCTGTCTCTGAGGGGGATTAGTTTACGCTGTTTCTTAGTAGGACTGATGGATGATCTGAAAGAAAGAGAGACTATTGTGGAGCTTATTTAAAACAGGCTGACCTGACAAACTGTACCTGTGGCCATCATGGCAGGGCAGGCTAATGCCAGTGAGAGGAAGATGGATGCAGTGCCTTAGGGCTGCATCCAGCCCATGCAGCTGGGGTTACAGGCAAGAGGTTTGATCTGTACCCACTGCCTCTTTCATGAGGGGGAGAGTAGGGAGCATTGCAGCAGCTGCTGCTGGGAACATCCCCCTCCCTTCCCTCTTGCTAACAAACGTAGGTGAAACTTGCTGTGCCATGACTTTAATCAGCAAAGAAAACTGCAAAGGTTTTTTTTTTTTTTGCTTTCCCCACCTGCTGAATTCAGCACCGAATGCGAATTAGGCAGCGTTTGGGCTTGGCTGCGCGCCCACTTCCCATGCTAATGCAGGGAGCCAGACTCTCCTGCACCTTGAGCCTCCCAGGCTAATCCGAGGTGTGCCTGAATCAGCCCCTGGCATTTCACACTGTGTTCAGTAACCCAAGGAGTTTAAAGGCTGCTTGTCACCAGCTCAGCCTGTGCGACTCCTCTGAGCATCCAACAATAAGCTCAGCCTGTGCCAGGGAGTGGGACTGACCCTTGGCACCCATGGGTGCCTGGGCAGGGTGGCTCCAGTGAGGACATGCCTCACCAACCTTGGGAGCCAAGCCCACCGCCCCGGGGAGCGTGTGGTTGCATTATCCAATGGCCAGTGTGCTGAGCAGCGATGGGCAGCCCCAGGAAGGGATGCTGGAGTCAGCATCTCAGAGCTCTGCCTGTGTGTGGGGTGCTGGAGCAGTACCCCAGGGCTCACACCTATGGGTCCGTGAGCATAGCAGGAGTAATTTGCAGCTCTATTAGCACCGGGAGTGAGCAAAGCAGCCCTGCAGTTGGGTCCATTTGATAGAGGCAAGTTCCCCTGAATAATGAGTAGTAATTGGATTTCAGGGTTAACCAGCTTGCAGCAAAAATAGGAAAGAACAAAGAACCATTGGATATTTCTGTTCTGCCTCATCAGACACTGGAGGTTTATCTCTGCTGAGAATAGCACAGGAGAGGTAAAGTTATTAGTGACAGTCAGAGCATGGGGATACCATCTCCCTCTTGTGTTTACTGGGATGAGTCTGTGCATCCTCTGAGTTTCATTTAAGGCTATGGAAGTTTTTAAACCCCCATGGGAGAGCTCCGCATGTATAGCATTTCAGTGCAGCAGGGAGGAAAGAAACCAGCTCTCCTTAGTGCTCAGGAGCACTTGACCTCCCTGCTGATAACTGGAGGCAGAGGGCAAGATCTCCTGCCAGTGTCACCTCATCCAGATGACAATCTGGCATTGGAAAGGCCAGCAGATGTGCAGTACCACCATGCTTGGAGCTGCAGTTGACTTCTTCAGGATGGCATCATGGAGGTGGAGTGGGCACTGGTGGCAGTGCCAAGCACTGGGAGATGCACACAGCCATGGTGGCCCATGTTCGAGCAAGATGAATATGTGCTGGAAGTGGTGTGGAGAAGGGTTACTAGCATGGTGAGGGAATGCAAAGCCTGTCTTATAAGATGAGGCTGAAAGTACTTGGCTTGTTTAGTCCAGCAAAGGAAGGCAAAGCAGGAACATGATTACTCTCCATAAATATACGAAGCAAGTAAACACCAGGTACAAAAAGGAACCATTTAGGCTAAAAGACTGTGCTGGCATAAGAACAAATAGGCTTAAACTGGCGAAGGTAGGTTGGAAATCAGGAGACAGTTTTTAACCATGGCAGCTGCAAGACAGTTTTTAGCCATGGGGAGCAGAGGAGGAAACCTACCTCATTGCCTTTGCAAATGCAGCTGGACCAGCATGTGAAGGGAGTGGAAAGTGGGCTGCCTGCAACTACAGGGGCCTGGAGTGGGTGCCAGCAGGGTCCTGCCACCCCAGGCTCCTTCCAGGATAGCTGGGTGCATGGTGCGCTGCCAACATCTCCAGAGGCGCCCAGTTTCCCGAGACAGGGAGCACTGTTCCCACAGGCAGGGCCTGCTGACACCAGCCTCTCTCTGCTCAGCAGCTGACAGGTACCCAGCACTTGGGACAGCACCCCAGGGTGCTTGGGCTGGAAGGGGCGATGAAGCAAAGGCAGCCAGCATCAGCCACCAGCCTGGAAGGTACCACAGGAGCAAAAGCTTCCACTGACCTGAGTGGGGCAGCTCACAGCACCTGCATTTGGGCTGGCAACCTGCTGGTATCACTGCTTGTTCTGGATTTTCTCTGAGAATGGCACACAGCTGGGCCACCAACTTCAGAGTTTACCTCGTACATGAAATTATTCTCAATTCCCTTTATATTCTAGGGCCTGCCTAAAGGATTGGTGAAGAATCTGCTGATGAGGACTCCAATCAGTTTTGAGAGCAGATAATTTCTCAGCTAGAGATCATCTCCAAAGAGGAAATCAGATTCAGGAGATAGCTGCTTCATGCAGCACATCATGGAGGACTTGAGCAAAGCTTGTATGAATAAGCAGAGCGGAAATAGGAAGATCATTATGCATTAATTGCTCTACAATCCTCTAACCAAGTGGACTTTCCTGTCTCATTTCTCTCTAGTGTTAATGAAACAGGTATAACTCTAGACCCAGACCTGACATTTGGGCAGGTTTTTTTGGTGATGTATGTCCTTCCTGAAACTGGAGGAAAAGACGTTCCCTGCCTTCAGCCCATTTTGAGTCTGGCAGCATGCCTGGGATTGTAGTAAGACACCAAAGCGTCTGATGGAAGCGGCTGCTGGATGAAGCCTTACAGGTCATAGCAATCTCCAGCTCTGGTACAGATGGTGTTCACTGATGAAAAACATCGAGCGGGAAAGCAATGAGCATCAGGACTCAGGGATGCTGCAGAGCTGGGCTGGGCAGCGGTGCCCAAACCCACAGCCCTGAGCCCAATTCCGGACACCTGAGCAAGCTGCCAGCACCTCTGCCTTCCCCTGCCCTCGCTGTGGCGGCTGTAGATTCCTCAGGGCAGGGATGCGCTCGCAGCCGGGGATGCTCTAAAACACCTCATCAAACACGTTGCTTCTTTCCGGCAAGACAAACAGAGATAAAGTGACGGTGTGAAGAGAATTCCAGTTTTGATTAAAATCCACGGACCTGTAAGCCTCGGCTCCTTCTTGAATAAGGACGAGGATAATACTGGCGGTGGAAAATGAAAACAGCTGATAATATCTGAAGCAGAAGCGTGGCAGGGTGTCAGCTTTGGGAAAGGGGCTCGCAGTTCTCTCCTGGACGAGGTCTGGCGTGCCTAGCCTTTGACGGCTCTGCTCCCTGCAGCCCTGGGAAGGGGGAAGGCAAACCTCAGCCAGCGGGGTAAGGATTTTATGGACGAGTGAACGAATATGCTCACTAAAAATGGGCCTGCCAAGAGGGCGAGGGCCATCGGTGCGCCCAGCTGTTGGGACCCATCCTCGCCGCACACGCACAGCATTCCAGAGAGCCCGAGGGGGTGATGGAGAGCCACGAGGGGCGCGGCGCATCCCGCAAGGAATGTCAAACAACGCACCGTCCCCGCGCCGGCTCTGCCGGCGCTCTCCCTTTAAAGCAAGCCCGGGGCCGAGAGCGGGGAGGAGGCGGAGGCGGGCGGGGGGCGCGGCGCCTCTCGGTGCGGCGGCGGCTGCTGCGGGAGGCGGCGGGCGCCGCGGAGGCAGAGCGGAGCCCGGCAGCAGCCGCCAGCGCCGGGGTATGCGGGTGAGCGGGAGAGGAGCGCGGAGGAAGGCGGCGAGCGGCGGGCAGCGGGAGGAGGCAGCCCGGCCGAGCCCTCCCGAGCGGCGGAGGATGCGCCGAGCCGCGGGCAGGCGAGCCCAGCTGCAGCGCGGCGCGTCCCTCACGGCCGCCGCCCCGGCCCGCGCAGNGGACATCCCACCTTCCCGGGGACAGCGGGGACATCGCGCCGTCCCTGCGGACCCGCGGCTCTGCGGCGCACCGCTCGGCAAGTAGCGCTCGGTCCCCGCGCAGCGGGGCTGGGCTGAGGGAGGTGTTCCCGCCCGCGGGGATTCACTGAAGGACTTCCCTCAGCGAGGAGCTGGGGGCGCCATTGCTCCGGACCCCCAACTCCCCACTGCCTGAGGGCATGGAGGCCCAGCTCGGAGCACTGGCAGGTACTCAGCGCCAACCTCAAAACCACCTCGATCGAAGCTCAGCTTTGAGGTTGGATGCACCCAGTAACCTCAGGCAGCCGGAGGTGGGCAGAGCGTGGCGCGGGGTGAGGGGTTCCCATCTTGCCACCTGCTCCCTGAAAATGGCCAACTTTGGGTTGATGCTGAGGGGAACCTGACGCCCAGTCCTGCCAGTGGCTGTGGGGGCAATGGGAGCCGCTCCTTGCTTGGCCTCCAGCTGGGGGAGATGCGAAGGGTGCCTGGAACGCCACGGCTGTATCCCTAGGAACTGATGGCTCCGTGACAGATGATACCCCAGGTTTAGCAACAACAGGGGTCTGATTTGATCCCAGACACGTGGTTTCCAGCTCTTTGTTCACCAGACGGTGTGTGTGGCTGGGGAGGCTGCCTGCCTGCCTGTCTGCCTCTTACATCTTGCTCAGCTCCCCTGCTAAATTAGGGAAAATTGCCAAGCTGCCCCCCTGCCCATGTCCCTGTTGAGAAGCTGAGTCTCCTCTCAGTTCCTCGACTCGTACAGGACCAACCCACCGCAACAGCAACCGGAGGGCCCCAGGGCTCGCCTTTTATCTGCTGTGCTCCTAACAGAGGGGAGAGAGAGAGAGAGAGGTTTAATTATCCTCAAGTGTCAGTTCGAGACAGATCTGCCGGGACACAGCTCTTGACAGGTGCGAAATAACAGGAGGTTTTCATGCATGGGAGGCTGATCTGGGAAGAGTTCAGTGGTTTAATTGGAAAGGTTCGTATCGGGGTATAGAAAATGGGATGCTGCCGGCTCCAACAGTGAGCCTCACGCTGCAGTTGTGGGAAGGGAAGATGGATGCCGAAGGCTAAGAACTTTCTCTGGTGCCTTGTTGTGAGGGCTGGGAGCTGGGTGGGTGCTCGGAGCCGGCAGCACAACCTCAAGTCGGTGCCGTCCTCTGAGGGGCTGACGAGTTTTCAGCCTCGCTTTGTTTCTGTTCAGATTTTCAGTTGGTTCCCAAGAGAGTCCTTGTGGGGCCTTTAGGAGACGTGCCCTGTTTCACAGGGCATCTGGGAGCAGAGAATGAGGGAATTACTCCAGAATCCGAGCACTCTGGAGCTGTCTTCTAGGCTTGTACAGTGGGATGGCCTCAGAGCTTATCGAACAGCTTCTCCTCCTTCCTCCTGCCAAAATCCCTGAAATGGTTTACAGAAGCTCTCAAGATAAGCGTTTGAAGAGTTTCAGTTCTCTGGCTCCATGGGGAAAAGCTTCTTCCCTCTCCAAATGGCTGTGGTAGGGGAGTTTGGCTCCCACAGAGGATGTTCCCACCCTGCTTGGACTGTAGTGCTGGGGATGCCTGGGGCATCTGTCTCCTCATCTCCTGTCCTGCCTGCACCAGGGTTTTTGGCCCTTGGAGCCAGATTTGGAACAGAGAGCAGAATCTCCTCCAGCTGTGGCATCCCACCATGGCCATATTGCTACCACAAAATGAAGCCTCTCTGTGTTCAGACCTTGTACCATCCTGGTCTGGGACACTCCTGTGGGAGGAAAAAATATTTTATTTTTTAATTTTTTTAATTTTATTTTTCATCCAGGTATGCTGAGCTCTTCTCTGTCCTCATTCCCAGGGGACCTTTACAGCTTGTAAAGAAACAGTTGCCCTGTCTCTGCTGGTTTGTTGGAGGGGACATGGTACGAGGACCTAGTGCTGCTGCTGCTTTTCTGGGTGAAGTCATAGTGTTGTGTTCCTTGTTTTAGGGTCCAAGATAATGACTTAGCTGTACTTCCATTTCAGTACTGGGTGTAACAAGCCAGCCCTTGTGCAGTTCCTGCTGACATGAAACAGAACTTGTCCTTAAAGGTCTGGGGTTGGTCCTGTTTCGTCGATCCTGATCATGTTCTAGCCCTTCTTGCTAATCTCTGGCATCTTTTTCTAACACTGTAAGAGGACATTCAGTAAACATCTTTGTGAGATGGTGAGTTTTGTAGCTGCAAAGAGATGGTGTTTTCAAGAAGACTCAGTTATTAAACATCATTTTGTCACCATCTCCTTCCCATTTGTGCTTGGTAAACGCTGCCGTTTGCCTGTAGCCATGTTCCAGTCCTGTCAAAGTCTCATCCCTCCTTTGCCAATCTGCATTAGTGAAACTTGTAGGTTGTTGTTTGGGTGTAAACCTTGTGGATGCGCCTGGTGCTCACCGCTGTGGCCTGCATGGTGCTGGTCCTGATGCAGGAGAGCTGGGTATCTGGCCAGGGGTGGCTTGAGGTGCTGAGAGGAGGCTTTCTGTCCCCTGTCATAGTTAACTGTGCCAGAGTGTCTGACAAAGGCATTTTGGAGGTATGATTGAGGAGCAGAGGCTCCTCCTCACTTCTCCTTGGAGGTCAAACATCTAGGAAATGGGCTGTACCAAGCGAGAGCAGAACCCTCACTCATTTCAATGGCAACAGTCTTTTGATGCCACCTGTGACAGCATATTTAGGCTTGATGTATATTCCTCACCCTGACTTTGGGCTTTGGATCAAGGCGTAAGAGCTTTTGACACACACACAATAAGGGAAAAAAAATTAAAACCACAGTCCTCAAAATGTTTGCAAATCCAGGAGCTTATCCTCATCCTGGGCAGGCAAAGCTAACCAAGGGTTGGACCAGTAAATCACAGAATCATCCATTTTAATCATCCAAACATGAGACAGCTGAAAGTGCAGCTGGCACAGAGCATCATAACCACACTGAGTCCGTGTGGAGATGCTCGGGATCGGGCACTATGGGTTTTTCCTTTAATACCATTGCAGTGAGTGGCTTGGAAATCAGTAGGGATCCCAGCCATAGGTGGATGTGGTTGGCCTTCAGATCGATGTGATTAAGGAAAAAAAGTCTGCTTGTGGTACCAAAGACACCCACTAAATGAACTCCTTGCTGGGGTTTTGTGAGGGGCAGTGGCTGATCCAGGACCAAATGGACTGAGTTAATGCAAGCCCCCACCTTTGTCAAAGGGATCTGATAACTTCAGCCAATAACTGAAGTGCTGAGGGGGGAGAAATCCCACACTTTTAGCACAGGGAGGAGATTTAAGCCATCCCTGCAAATCTAAGAACATCCCATCTGGAGATCAGTGCATCAACGCCAACAATAACTGTAAAGGGGCTGGTTATGCAGCGTCCCATTGCTTTCGCCTCACTCCTACATCCACTTGCCACCACAGCCCATCTCCAGTGAGGCCAGTCCCTTCTGCTGGTGAGCAGAGGCCATCTTCTCCTCATCCTTGAGGAAGCAGTGGAGAGGTGGAGTGGAGTTGTATGGTGAGCTGTGAAGGAATCAGGCTGTCCTGGTGCATCAGTGTCGGTAGTGCAGGACACCTGGAGGCAGTGATTGCTAAAGCTCACTGTCTGTGGGCCATGTGTCAGCAGCAGTGGGGAGAAGATAGGCTGGCACGTCGCCTTCCGATCTGTCTTTCTGCCATCCTGAGAGCAAACTTGGAGCCAGCAGAAGTAGGGCAGGTGCTGTGTCACTCGCCTGTGCTTGAGCTGAGCCATGTTGGTGTGTGCTCTGTGGGACCAGGACAGCACATCTCTTGGTGAAGTCAGCAGGGACTCAGAAACCCAGTCCACAGGGAGCACTGCAAGTCTGAAGGTTTCTTCCGGCATATTTGGATCAGGGATGTCAGCTGGAGCAGCAGCATCTCTCGAGCACCCCAGTGGTGTCGGAGTCTGGGGTCAGGCCAGTCCATCTGGAGTTTCATGGCATTATCTCTTAAACACCTTTAACTGCAATAGGATGGCCTGGCTGATTGGATTGTGCTCTGTAATTAATTAGCTAGGTGCAGTGTACGGGAAACGGCATCAGTGGGAAGAGATGGGGGGCATCTGCCAGCAAGAGCTGTTAAGCCTCAAATGTCCATTTCTCATTAAATCAGCTTTGTGCAGTGTTAGTCCCTGGGTGGAGGGCGTTCCAGTGTTCTGGCCCTTTTCCATGTGAGGAATTGTGGTTTTGCTGCCTGACCATTCCCCCAGAGCCTGTGTCCTGTACCGCAACCAATCCACCCGGTCTCAGAGTCCACTAGGAGAGAAGAGCTTCTTCGGGCAGAGGTGTTTTGGGGTTGGTGAGGGGGTGCCCCTCCTGCTGGGGTGACAGACCCTGCGAGGGATTCAGGACGGCTCCAGTGGGGTAGGGGCTGCTGGGCATGGCTGGCAGAAGTCCTGCTATTCTTCCCTCCCTCACTGGAGCCCAGGGGCTTCTCCCCACTCCCCTCCTGCTCCCAAAGCCCTCTGCTTGGGCTCCTTTGACTGCTTTTAGCATCCATTTGTGCCTTTGAACAGAGAGTATCCCGCTTAGGGTAAGTTTTTTTCCTTTGTGTTTACAAACACAAAGGCTGATTAATCAAGAGCTGCAGTGTAAGGGAAATAAATGCTTCTGGGCTGGCGTTGTGTTTCAGGTCCGTGATGTTTTTTATGGGAGTGTTGGGGAGGAGCAATTTCCTTGTCTGCCCTGGGCAGGGATATCTCCTGGGCAATGGCAGCCTTTGGGCCTGTGGTTGCTCCCTCCCTCACTGAATGCTGTGTGGATGAAGGGGAGAGGCTCTTCTCGGGGTGCCTCCTCTGTGAAGTGAGACCTGTTTTCTGCTCAGATGCCCTGACCAATCCATCCAAGAGCCACAGCTCCATTTGCAGCTCCCAGCTTCCTCTGGGGTCTGTTTGTGGTGAGCTGGGATGTTTGTTGTTAAGGGGCATCTCTGTGCTCTTGTAAAATTTCAGGCTGTCTTGTAATGGTGAAACTGAGCTTTGCCCACAGGTGCCTGCTCAAAATGGTCCCTTCATCTATGTTTGGAGGGGCCTGGGATGGACTTTCCCCCTCCTTGGTGCTGCAAGGAGGTTGGGGTGGAGGAGGGCAGTGTCAGACTTTGGAGAGGAGGCATTCCTGCCAGGCTGAAGAAGAGTTGTGATGCCCTCTGCACCAATGGCTGATAAATCTTGGAGGAAAAAACCAAAAGAAAAAAATTACAAAAAAATGTCATGTGCCAACTCACCTTAACCCACAAAAGAAAGCCATGTCATTTTAAAAAGAAAAGCTGTTAAAATTAGAATTTTTTAGCTGAGAATGCTACAAAGGAGAGTGAATGAGCTCTGTTTCAAGACCTGGGAAACAAAATGCTCTAGGGGCTGTGAAAGGAAGTCTTTCCTTTTCCAACTCCTCGAGTGTCAGGTGTTGTTTTCCCGTCTGGCTATATGGTGGTCGCTGGCTGCTCCCCGCTGCTGCTGCTTGCTGGGAGTGGGGGATTCACCGTCTTGGGGAGGAGAGAAGCCGTGACTCGGATCTGTGTTACATCTTGCCTTGGTTTCCCACTTGCTGGCAGGTCTGAAGGGGAGGGGGTGAGCACCACGTAGCATCTCGGTTTTATTTATTTAATTTTTAATTGGCTAAGGAGCCCTTTCATTTGCTTCAGTTCTGACTAATGAGATGCGCCTCACTTTGACAGTGTGTCACAACCAATAAATTCCTCAGGAGCTTCTGGGCTGCATGGATGCCCTCATGCTCCTGCCTGGCTCACCCTCCTCATCACCCTCCACTGCTGGCTGTTGCCCCAGCCTGGTCCTTGGGCATCCTCCCAGCAAAGGAGAGGGTCGGGATGAAGAGGTCTGGATGTGAAATCAGCTGTCCCTTTGGGCTGGTCTCAAGGCAGGGGATCTGAGGGCTTTCTATATTGTTTGTCTGGGCTGGAAATTGGAAAGAAGAAATCGCCGAGGGCCCAGACAAGCTGCTGTTTAGCAGCTGTGATCTCTGTTGTGTTTTCCCAAAGATCTCTGTTGTGCCTTGGGATGTGAGCATGGTGCCAGGCTCCAGCTAATCTCACCAGTGGCTAGCAGTGAACCAGCACGCAAGTGAAGATCCTCTGGAAGATTTTTCTTCCCACAAAAAATACATTTTTTTTTGTTGGAAGATTTTGCAGGAGCGTGTCTCCTTTGGTGAGGAGAGAAGGAGATGGTCTCCAATAGGAAAATGTCCATGATTTTCAAGGCATTCCCCATGGGGCTTTATCAAAAGGGCCCTGGTTGCTCCAGGAGGCTGCAGAGATGAAACTCTCCTTCCTCCCTATCCTGCTGTGGTCAGGACGTGGGGTGCAGTGACTGGGGCCAGAGCAGTCCTCCTGAGATCCTTGGTCTGAAGCGTCCTTGTGTACGTATAGTTATAGGTATTGTGTCATAGAAGTGTTATGTGATACTGATAAAAAGTGAGGAGAAGAGTTGTGGGTGAGCTGGGGGCTGCCACCCTGGGGCAGAGATGCTTAGCCACATCTGACCATGGCAGAAGGGGTTGAATGCTGGCTTTGTTTGAGGACATGGGCACCTTGGTGCTATTTGTCACCTCTTACTGGTTGACACTGACCTTTACTTTCCTGGAGTCATTAAGGGACTGCTTGAGATTTCAAATCATTGATGGGGAGCACCAACTATTAGCACGGCTTCTCTTTGTATTCGTGATGGATTCTCTTTAGGCGTTGCTCTTAGTGGCTCTCCACTGTTAGCTTTTGTTTTCTCTTCAATAGCTTGTCTAATAAATGCCATTATCTTGGGCACAAATCTACTTCATGTCTCAATTCCACTTGGTGAGAGTTGGTAATAACAGAGGAACAGCATCTTTTGAAAAGGGACTCTGTCACCGGCAGCCTTTCTCTGCTTCCCACACTTGTCCCCAGAGCAGATAAAGACAAGGGGAAGATGCGTGGCCAGAAAGCAAAAGGGGCATCCGCCTGATAAATTGGATGTCTGAGCAGTGCTGTCAGCAGTCAGTACAGCAGCTCTGGGGATCAGTGCAGCTCGGCCCCTGCCACCTTGGTCATTAGAGAAGATGTGCTTATGGCCTGGGATCCCTCCTAATTCCAGCAGATTAGAGGGGAAGGATGGTGGTGAAGAATGATGGCTTGCCAGGAAAGAGATCAGGAGTATTTCTTACGGCTTGAAGGAGCTGCTCATCTGTAGCCAAATCGAGCTGTTGCCTCCCAGTCTGAATCTGATCCTGGAAAGGCTTTTTCTGGGAAGTGCTGGGGTGCGTACTGGATTTTGGGTCAGCCTGCAGGTCTGTAAGTGGAAGTGTTAAGGCAGCTCTGTATTTTTGGCAGAGGGCAGGCAGCATGTTCCTAAGGGTGTTTAAGCTCATGTAGGCCTGATCCCATGGGGGTCCCACGGTCACAGGGAAGGGGACCACTGGTGGGAGCACACTGCCCCAACTCCTCTCAGTTGTCCCATTGCGTGGATCACAGAATCACAGAATATGCTGAGTTGGAAGGGACCCACAAGGATCCCTGAGTCCAGCTCCTGGCCCTGCACAGGAGCATCCCCAAGAATCACACCATGTGCCTGAGAGTATCATCGGAATGGTTCTTGAACCCTGTCAGCCTTGGTGCTGTGACCACTTCTGTGGGGGGCCTGTTCCAGCACCCAGTCACCCTCTGGATGAAGAACTTTTTCCTAATATCTAACCTAAACATCCACTGAGACGAATTCAGGAGAATTCCATTGGGTTCACCTGGTCACCACAGAGAAGAGATCATGTTTGGCTGCCTCCAATATGCATCCCCTCCCTGAGTTACAAATACTTTATCCTCTCAGTACCTGCTGCATGAAATATTTTTTCTTTAAAGGCATTTTCTTTTTCTGTTTTTCCCTTACTTGGTTCTTGCATTTCAAACTGTGTCTGAGCGCTGTACATGTGGCAGGCACGCTCTCGGCTTCCCCCCAAATGTAATTGCTTTAAAACTGCAGATAGCTGGCGAAAGCAATTTTCTCTCCATTACGGAAGACTCCAGCTCCTCTCATCCTTCATGCAAGTCACTCTCCCCCAGCCCTGCATTCTCTCTGCCACTGTGTGATGCTCAGCACCGTGTTTGTGGTACCTCTGCTTTCTAGAATGATGCTCTTGCTTTTCCAGGACTCGAGTGGTTCATGGTAGGGACCTGCCTGCTGGGGATAACTGGCTTTAACCACAGCTTCTGCTGAGCAAGGGTGATGCTTGCTGGCACCAGAGCCCTTTCCTTGGCCATGCTGGTGCCATATCTCCCTGGAAGATGGGTACCGGTGCCAGGCATGCACTTACCACAATTTTGCAGCTCTACCACCGACATATTTAACGTGCTCTTTCTGCTTGCAGGATGTGTTGGGCCTTCAGAAGCACTAATGATGGAAAATAAATTGGAATCTGAGAGAAATAATCTTTAGGCATTCTCTGAAGGCCTTGTCTTGCCTTGCCTTCCTCAGCCATGTTGAAGGCTGTGACTGGAGTGGAATATAAATGAGGAGGAGTCCCAGGTTTCTCTGGTCTGTTGTGATGCACCATGCCCAGTGGATCTCACTGCAAGGGAGCCTGTCTGCTTACTGGGATGATCCAAGGGGATCTGGAGAGGGTGGAAGTGATGAGGTGTTGCTGGACCTTCTTGGAGCTCTTGGGGTCCCAATTTAAAGAAGGTTGAGGTATACCAGGTCTTCTGAAGGTCTGTGTCCTGCCGGGGAGGGCTTTGGATACATTCTGGTATGGGGCAGCAGTTGTCTTTGGTTCTGTACCAACCTGTCCTGAGGAGCCAGGCCCTTGTGTCCACCACCCATCCTGCAGATGGAGGCAGGTGACAAGTAAAGGCACCTGAACATGCTCTGTGCACAGCTACAGCTGCAGCATTCCTTGCCCTGTGCGAGACCCTGTGAGGTGTTGGCCTTCTGCTTGGAGGGAGACATCTGATCCCCACCGAGGACCACCACCATCACAAACATCAGGGAGGGAGGATGCTTGTCATCTCCCTTGGGACGTTCCTACTGAGACCAGCAACATATCCAGAAGCACCCAAAAATGTCTTGTCTGGGCACGGCAGGAGAGGGTGCGGCGGCTTTGTGAGCGTCAAAGCTTTTAGTCCCTGGAGGAGAGCCAGTGTGCCATCAAACCTGCTCGTTTCTCCTGCCCCTGCTCCTGCAAAGCAAATGCAGAACTGGCATGGACCAGGAGTCTACAGAGAGCCATATCTCACCCCAGTCTCTGGTGAGAAGCTGTTGCCTGTCTTAGCTGGCCCCTGGTCTGCTCTTGGACACAAACCAGCCTTGCAATGAAAGCTTTTTCTGTGTCTGGTTTCTGAGCATCAGTTTAATGTCTGGAAAATCCTCTTGCAGCAGAGCCCAGAGCACTTCAAAGGTGCTGCGGGAGAGGATGGATGCCTGTGTCAGGTGGGGAGGGAAACCTGGCTGGCCACTGCAGCCAGCTTCCCATTTCCAAGGGATTTGGCTTAGTGTGTTGAGGGAGATGAGGAGCTTTGCTTCCACAGCATGGATGCCCATTACTGTGAGAGCCTGGTATGGTACATACCACGTCCTCCCAGTCTTAGGCCTTTGGAGATGTCTAGCTGAGGAGCTGATGGTTTGGGCAGAGAGGATTCCTGAGTCTGAAACCTGCTGCAGTTGTCACATTAGCCTGCTGAGTGGTGCTTGTGCACTCCTCTTTTTGGGGGTGATCCTAGTGGCTTTCAGTTCCCACAAAGATGGAGTGAGGGCTGTCTGGCTGCTCCAAGGTGCTCCATACTTCCCCAAAGTGGGACTTCTTGCTGCAGTTTCCTCCCAGTCACGTCCTTCTGTGCTGTGTTAATGGTGTCAAGCTCTGAATGAGCTTGGGCAATTTGCTTTATAAAGCAACGCACTAAATATGTCAACACTGAGTGCGTATTTTTAATATAATATTTCAAATTGTTTTGAAAGAAGCCAAGATCCTGCTTTCCCTCTTCATTAGGAATGTTTTATTTGAGGGAGATGAACAATAGAGAGAGTTTGCCAGAGAGAAAGCTTTCCCAAGTATTTGTTGCTGCTGAGAAATCAGCTGCTTTTTACAAAAAAAACCCTCAGTGAATAACTATCAGGGCAATTAAGCAGCACATCCACTGCCAAGGAAGGTTGTAGAATTGGCTTTGCTGGAGATACTGGAGGCCAGGCTTGACTGTAGCCATGGGGCATACTTTAGGCACAGTAAATCCCATTTCCCAAAGTGGGAATAGAGTAAATGACCCACCAGCAGCTCCCAGCCACCTGAAAGTTTCAGAAATAGCCTGAGCTGCTGTGGCATAAGAAATTTCAGGCTGGAGGACTGAGTGGGTTTGTGAATCTTGCACTGTTTCAGCCCAGAATTGATGGCTTTGACTTTTATCTCACTTTCTGGCAGGATCAGGAGTGGGTTCTGTCCTGGTTTCCAGCTGAGAGTCTTGGTCTCCTGCCATGGAAAGGGTAAGACCTTCTGCCCGCCTGATTGCAAATCTCTTTTCTGGCTGGTGCTACTGAAAAGAAAATAAACCCCCCAAAATACCACTGCAGTACTTTCATCAGGGAGACTGGATTCCTGTCTGTTTTCCACAGCATTTCTCTTTCATCACAAGTTGGAGGAAACTTACAGGGAACTGCAGACTTCCCTCTTCAGTGAGGACAAACCTGGAGAGATGGTGAGAGGGAGCTTTTGCCAAAGCCCCTGCCAGCCCTAGCTCTCCTCCCATCAGACCTCCCCAGCTGAGGTCCCAAGTGGTGCTCTGGGATGGCAGTCAAGAGCCTGGAGCCTTCTTGTCATGGAAAAGCATGTCTGAAATGCAGCGAGCCCCGGCCTCACTAGCTGGGGTGGGTGGAACTGGGGTGGTGGACCCAGGAGAGGGATTTGAGTGAAGAGGGTGATCCCACTGCCAGGATCAGCCCAGGAGAAGTGCTGCACAGGGGAGAGGGTGCAGATGTTTGTGTGGCAGCTGGCTGTGCAGGGATGTGGGCTGTGATGGCATGCCCTGAGCCAGGGCAGGGCAGGAGGGAGCTAATTGGGTGGCTCTGAGGTGGGACCTGGCATGTTGTGTTTGTACTTACTGCAAGATGCTGCTGGGTCGTGGGTGGGAAGCACCCTGGGGATGCTGCTGCCCTGCTGCCCCCAGGACAGGCAGGATCTGGTTTTTCTTCACCTCCTGATAATCCTGTGCTAAAATATTCTTCCTGCAGATCTGGGTTTTTTTTGGTTGTTGGTTTTTGTTTTGTTTTGTTTTTTTAACCCACTCCTAAGTGAGATGTTTAAGCCTATTCTTCTGTTTTCTGTGAAAGGAGCAGTAAATCCTTTATCCTGCCTGGCTATTTCTGTGTGCGTATTTTCTCATTGTGCTCCAGTTTGTCAGCTATGTCAAAACCCAGAAATCTTGGCCTCTGTTGGACTCCAGACTTGGATTTCTCTGCATTTAACTGACTCCCTTGAAATAACAGTTCTTTTACCTCCCCTTGGTGTCTTTTTTCTAATTTTTTTTTTCTTTTTTTTTTTTTTTTCAAAAAATGCCTGGTTAAAAAAATCCCTAACAAGAGAGAGCAAGCAGAGCAGTCTGTTGGGTTCCAGCGCTGGCAAGGAGTCACAGCCAGCATGTCCTCTTGTCCCCCTGTGCCTCTGGGGTACCCAGGTTGCCCCAGGGAATGAGAACCCCCCAGGTGAGGGAGCTTTTCGGAGAATAGCTTGGGATTGGCAGGTTGCCTGATGCTCAGGCAGTGGATCTGATGAGCACAAAGGCAGGATTAGCTGGGAGGGAGGGGATGGAGACGGATGGCTGCCCCTGCTCTGGGGCCAGTGCCCACTCCTGGGTGGAAGCATAGAATATCTCCCTGGTGGAGTGACCACCCCCGTGTCTGGAGAGAGGAATACTGGGCTGTGGCACTGGCGGCTGCAGGAGGGACTGAGGATGGTGGCACGTGTGCTGCAGCCCCCTCCATACCCTGGGCAGTGGTGGCAGCAGCCACGGGAAGCTGCCAAGGAAGGCCGTGGAATTGGTTTTGCTGGAGATGTTGGAGGCCAGGTTTGATTGTAGCCACTGAGCGTGTTTTAAGCACAGTAAATCCCAGATCCCAAAGAAGGAATGGACTAAATGACCCACCAGCAGGTCCCAGCCACCCAGGCGTTTCAAAACTATGGTCTGAGCCATACTGGCATGAGCAATTCCAGGCTGGAGGATTGAGTGGGTGTGTGAATCTTGTAGTGTTTCAGCCCAGAATTGATGGCTTTGGCTTTTAATTTGCTTCCTGACAGGACTAGGGGTGGGTTCTGTCTGGTCTCCGTCTGGGAGCTCAGCAGCCAGTGCCCCCCATTCCCCAGGGTCAGTTCCACCAGCTGTGCTGGTGCCCCGTGAACACCACAGCAGCTTCCCACACCAGGCAGCATGGGTGTTTGCGTGAGAACAAAAGAATAAACAATGAAAACTGTGATTAATTAGCGCAGCTAATTAGCAATGTGCTTGGCCTGAGCTAGCACTTGGTAAGGTGCCAGAATCAGAGGAGAAGCCATGGGAGAAACTGGGATCAGAACCTCTTTGGGGAGGGAGCAGGGAAGGGGAGAGGATGCTTTCACACCACCTGTTTGCCACATGCTGCATAGGGAGCTTGGACTGGGGACATCACTGCCTGTGTACCTCAGAGGTGCTGCCATTGCCATCCCCAGTGGCATCCTTCCATTCCCTGGTGCTGCCTTTGCTGAGAGATCACTTCCCTCAGCCACAATCAGCATCAGGAGTTGGGTGTTAGACCCCACTGCACTCCAGCACTGCAGCTGTTAATTACCAAACCCTCACTAAGGTCGCTGGAGTTGTCTTCTCTATGGAATAAGAATCATCCTTGTTCTCCTTCCCCTACACGGTACAGCAGCCTTATTCTTTACTCTCCATTTTCAAATTAACGCAAGGACCGTGATCAGCAAACAAATTTGCAGCGAGCTCATGGTGGGCTTGGAGATTTGGAAGAATCCTTGGCAAATATTTGCCAGGCTCCGCTGCAAACCTAGAGCATACTTTTCATGACTGAGAGATGCTGAGCATAGCTGGCAACTTCGGGTAGGATGGCAGACTTCAGGTTGGGGATGGCTGCTAAAAAATCCTTGAGCTAACAGGTATTCTGTAACTTGCTGCCATCTGTCCTTTACTCTGCCCTCTCACTGTGCAGCATGAGGATAGCTGATACACTTGACTGCAGCTGTAGCAGGATCGCATCATCCCCATTAAAAGGTGGCCGCACCTAAATGCCATTTGCTCAGCGAGGTCTGAAGTGGTGTCCTTTGAAGTAATTGGGAGACATGGCCCCTTTTCCAAGGACAGGAGAGTCTGTTTTTCAAGGTGCCATCACTTTATTATTCATTTGTTAAACACTGACTGCTCAAAACTGTTAGAGACGCAAAAAAAGGATGTGAGCTCTGCCTTGGGGACCTCACTGCTAAATAAATGTATTAAGTCAAAACTGTGCTGGTGAGTAGAGTGCTGCACGTGAAGGTGGTACCTCCTCCATCAGGAAAGGGTCTTGCTTCTCTTGCAGTGTTGAAGTCAGGAGGAGTGATTGCAGATCAGCAGGTAAAGGACCTGCTTTCTTTTAGCATTTCCAAGGTGCCAGTGACTTGAGTGTAGTTGAGAGAGCTTCCCTGACCTTGTGAGACCCCTGGCTGGGCCCATTCAGCTGGGAGGTCCTTCCTGTTTGTGTTCATGGCTGTGTGCATCAGCATGGGCAGAGGGCTGCTTGCCCAGGCAAGCTTGTGCCTTCTCTCCCTCCCCATCAGTGATGCTGAAAGCACTGTAACACCCTCTAGAAACTGCTCCCAAAAATCACCCTGTGCCTGGCAGGAGCCCCTCAGGGCGTGCTGGGTCTCTTCAAGTATCCACATCTGCCTAAGTATCCACATCTGCCTAGTGTTCATATCTAAGCAGATCCCACTGGACTCTTCTTCTTTCCTTGATGATGGAGAGGAGGGGAAATAGGACAGTATAGAAAAATATCAATATATAAAGTTCTTTACCTTCCTAACTATCAAGTCAAACTTGCTGTGGGTTGGGTTTGCTTGCTGTGCGCTCAAGACCATGAGTCCCCAGCTTGACATCTTCTCTGCCTTCTCATCCACAGCCCCCTGCGCCCAGGAGCCATGAGCTGCCCTCAGCACCCACAGAGCCACTGGAGCAGCCTCCCAGCCGCAGCCCCTTGGCACTGTTAGGCTTCGCTGTTCCCCTGGAAGGTGCCCATTGTTGACGAGGAGAACCAGCTGTGCCCGCGCTCAGCCTCCTGCACCTCTCTCAAGGTAAGGATGTCTGTGAAAAGGGTTGGCAAATCCTAGGGAAATCAGGTTTTTTTTTTTTGTCTGTTGCATCTCTTACTTGCTCCTCTTCCCCTCATCTGCCCTTCTCTTGCAATTAAAAGGGGATTTTGAAGGTGAGAATAGCTCCTGGTGAAACCTGTTGCTTGCAGACTGTATCCCATCTGAATTTGCTTGTAGTTTTAGAAACTCCTATGCTGCTGCAAGGAGCTTGGCTGGGGTGGGACTGGTGCCTTGTAACTGCTTCTGCTTCCCTGATGTACTTCAAGGATAATTGTCTATAATTTGCCTCTTAAGGATGCTCTGAAGGTTTCCCAAACACCCGCTGCCTTTCCTCCCACTGTAAAAGGCCTTGGGGGTATTCTGGAGGCTTCTTGTGGCGGGGAAGCAAGGGGAGGCTAGGGAATGGTGTTTGGGAGGAAGCTGGGTCACTGTCCCAGTAAAACCCCCTTGCCTGCTACATGCATTTTGCAGTAGGATGTTTGTTAAGGTTAAAGCAGTAGAGCTCAGCTTGTGGGGAGTGAGCAGGGGCTGAGGCTGATGTCAGGGCTGACTGCCCCCCTGATGCATGCAAAATCAGTATTCATGGCTGAAGAGTGGAAACCTGATTTCTGGGAGGGTTCGGGGATTTTGGGGGCCTCTTGTTTTCAAGCTTCTCGGTGTGAACAGCGACGTCATTTGTGTGCAGCAGCATATGAGAATCACAGCTGCTCTGTGTGTGATCCGTGGTGCAGGGGAGCTGGGGCTGGAGCAAGATGAGGATGTCACTAGCCTATGGCATGGGGGACATGGCCATGAGACTCCTGTTTTGAGAGTGCTATGAGAAGGTCACAATGGACCCAGCAAGTCAAAAATGTAAGTCAGAACTGTGATCTGGCTTGTCGTAATTTCCTTTGGGAGCTCTCTACCTGCAGCTCTGGAGCTGGGATGCTCCAGCTGGGAAGCAGGGGCCAGTTAGGACTGGGAAGACTGACATCCTTGGCTGTAAATATCCAGCCAGCACTAATCCTCCCAGTAGCTCCATCACTACTGTTTTCCTAAGAGTTGACTCTTGTTGTTGCACTTGTCAGACAAATGGCTTTTAAATAAAACCTCCAGTAACTGAGTTAGGCTTCCTGTCCAGGTCACTTCCTGCATGGCGGGTTATAGGGCTGCTTTTAACATTTTGTTACCTTGGGGCCAGTCAATTGGAGTCTATCCCATTAGCTGTGGTGAGCGGCTGCCCAGGGCATCGGGGTCTCCAGCTGCCTCCCTTGCTTCTGGGGAGACCTCGATGCTCTGAGACTGGCCATGGTGAGAGACAGGAAACAGCAGAAAGAGAATTTAGATAAGGAGAAATAGATCTGGTATGGATAAGTGAATGCATAAGGGTTAAAGAGATAATGGTACTTGTGATCCTATCTGAGAAGGTGGCTTATCTCCTGCTGTTGGTATGTGATTTCTTGGCTGCATCTCCCGCAGTGCTTGCGGCAATCGGAGAGGAGCATCGGGGCTTGGTAAGGAGATGACTGCTCCAGACTGATCCCAGCAAAGCATCACTGCTGGAGCATCCCTGAGTGCCCACCTGGGTAGGACATGCCTGTATTAAACCCCTTCTGTGGCAGTGCCAGAGACAGAGCATTCCTCCTTGCCTAGTGCATGTGGAAGTCCCTTCAGCTCCTGGCATCCCATCCAGTCCAGCAGGCTGCCCTGTGTCCAGTCCTCTGCCAATTCAAACTCTCCCCTGCAGCTCCTTCCTCCTTGGAGCAGAGGAGAGCCAAGCCCTGCAGCCCTGGCACTGTGGTGAGCGGGGCTGAGCGAGCAGAAGCCACTCTGGCTGGGAAATCCAAATGAGATGGAGATCATAAGTGACATGAGGCTTCAGCAGCAGCTTTCATTATCTCTGGTTTAGTTGCTGCTCTCCCCACTGTGCCCTGTCTTTGTTCCACCCATGCTCAGAGATGTTATTCAGTGGAGTTTTCCAGCTCTTAGTAATGGGGAAAAAAACCCTGGACTCCTGCACAACCAGAGCTAATGAGCTCTCTCTGGAAATAAACGCATCCTAAGGACAGCCTTGTGATACAGAACATCCTGTTCTCTGTGGCTGCTTTGGCTACCACCCCTGAGTGATGGCCCAGTGCAGGGCTGTTGGGAGCCAGCTGAATGAAGCTGTCATCTCCCATCCTTCCCCACAGCCATCGCTCATGTGAGGCATGGATAAAACTTGGGCCATGGTTTGCTCCTCTGGCACAGCCCTACTGTGGGGACAGGCATTTGTGAACCTTTGTCCAACACCCTGATGCAGAGCCTTGTACATTCTTGCAGGACAGAGCAAGGAGGGGTCACGTGTTCCCATGGGGCAGGATCAGCTTTAAGTGCCTTAGAAGGGGCTTTGGATAATGCCCTGCCTCCAGTCACTGGCTGGGATGCAGTGGTGTAAGGAGGTGGGCTCCCTGCAACCTTGTGTGTCTTCAGGGAAAGCAGACCTGCAGTCCCCGAGGGCTGTTTGGGTTGTCAGGCATGTGACTAGGAGGCAATTTGTCTTGCAGCAGAGCTAGCATCTGAAAGCCATCACTTCTGATGCACCCATGATTTGCTGAAACCTGCGTCGCCTTTGTGATTTTTCTGTCTGTGTCTGTCTCAAATCCCAGAGCAAAGACAGAGAACTTGCTCACAGAGATGATCAGATTTTTTGTCCCTCCACCTTTAAATATTTATTCTAAGCTCTCAAGATATGCATGCTGTGATCTTGGGAGCCTGCTTGTGTGCTGGCAGTGTCTCCTGCACGACAGAGTGGGGCTGGCTGCCTTCCCTCTGGGGAGCACAGGCATAGCCCACTCCCCCTCCTGCTGCCCTGTGCAAGAGCTGTTGGGTCCAAGAGGAGTGTCATGGGGCCTTCACCTTTTTCTACACTTCTGCTCACATGGGAACAAAACCCAAGACCCACGAAAATGTTGTCCAGAGAAGGTAGAGGGATTGTAAGCTGTGATTTTGGGGCTGAGACAGAGGTAGAAGCAGCCTGGTCTATCCAGAGAGCTCCATTGCTGGCGTGGCACATCCCAAATGGGACCCACCCCACTGTCCCCTCCCTGACTTCTCCTGTCCCCAGCAGCACAGAGCTGCCACTGGAGGTTTTCCCTTTCCTCCCTGCAGCTTGTCCAGGGCTCTCAAGGTCAAGCGGGTAACAGGAGTGATGCTGCCAGCCTCGGCTTTGAAGCCCGAGCTGCTGTGCTGTGCTCAGTTGTGGCTTTGGGCATCCCCCCCTCCCCTCCCCTCCCTTTCTCTAGTCTTGCTCTACTTTTCCAAGCCTTCCTGCTGCCGCCACTCGGGTGCAGGGATTGCATTCAGGAAGAGGAGCCCTGTGCCGCTGGGATGTGTGTGCCTGGCATGCTGATGAGGAGCATGGCTGGTGCTGGGGTGCTGTGGCTCTGCCTGGGATGTGCTGGGCACTGAGAGGCTGTGCCGGAGCATTCACTGCAGGCGCTGTCCTCTGGGTTCCTGTGAAACGGGAGATGGAGTCCCATATTGCTGCCGCTGCCACCTTCCAAGCATTTTCCCTGGGAGCTGGTTCTCCCACAGAGCTGGCTCACTTCTGCCTCTGCTATGGGATTGTCTGGACCAAGAGGTGTGGTGGTGTTAAACTCCTAGAAAAAAAGCCAGGAACTCCTTTCTTGGCAGCTCCGCAAGAGATGGGAGGGTGTCTGCCTTTCCAGGTGAGCACACTCTGCCTCTGCCTCCATCAGCTGCAGCCCGGGTGTCCTGCTCAGCAGCTGCCACTCATCAACACAGAGGCTTGTCCCTGATTGCCCCTGGCAGTGCCAGCCACGGGCTCCCCAGAACCTGTAAGGTTATGGGCGCTGATGCAGAAAATCCTTTGCAGAGGTCTAGGATTGGATGGCAGGTGTGACTCCATCGGGAAATGCCTTGAAATCAGCACGTAGCCAAAGGCAAGAGGAGGCAGAAGAGACAATAGCTGATGTAGTGGGATTTTTTTTTTTTTTGAGGAGAAATAAAGTCAGCTTACAGGTACAGTGCTAGCATTGGAAAAATGAACTCCAGTAAGCTGCAAAGTGGTGATGTTGGGACCACAGTGGTGGTTTTCTGGGCTGCTTTTCCCACACCTGCCTGCCCTCTGCCTGCATCCACCATGGGCTGGCAGCAGCACCAGCCCTCTCAACTCTCACTGAATTTTGGAACATAACGGCCTCATCAGCAGGAAAAGTTTTCTCAAGGTATGTTACTGCTGCTGTAAGAAGTGCAATTATCATTTCTGCTATTGCTACTGTGGACATTGAAGTTTGCTGCTCTTACACTGTGTCATGGTTGAGCTCTTGTGCACAGGACAGTGCTGCCAGGAGAAAGAAGTTCAATTGCAGCAAGGATGCTTTTTGGAAAGAAAAAGAAATTTTTCATTATAGGTTTCTTCCCGCTTGGTTGTCTCACTGGGTCAGAGTAGCTGCGCCCATGCAGTGTGATGCCAGCCCTTGCCTGCCCATCCTGGAACCTCCCTGCACATGGCTTGGTTAGGATGGTGGCTGTGAGTGTTTTTATGGAAGGCAGAGGAGCTGAGAGGGTTCCTACTCTGCCTGTGCCCCTGCCTCCTCCTGGTGTCAACCCTTGCCCAGGGCTTCAACACGCTGGGGCTCCCCAGCTCCATTGGGATTATTCACTGTGCAACTTGTCTGCAGGAACAGACAGTGCCAGAAGTGTCTCTTGGGAGTGAAAATCTGTGGCCTGAGACTTGCAGGAAATATTTCTTCAAGATTCAAGCTTAGTCAGTCATCGGTCATTTGACCTAACAAAACCCTTTGGCGCTCCCTGAGCCATGGGGAAAGCTCCCAGAACACACACAGGGGATGTTTGCAGCTGGATGCTGCAAGAACTTAGTAGTGAATGGTTGGGATAAGTCATATTTCATAAAATCAGCCAGGAAAAAGGTTGGTGATTAATTCTTTTTAATAAACAAGGGTGAGCAGTGTGTCTTGGTTTGAGCCAGACTGGCTTTTGCAGTGATTAATGGATTTTTCCACAGGAAAAATCACCTCTATGGGGATTGCTGGTGTGCGAGATGCCTACTTAGTGTCATGAGTAATTCCCCCCCACTCCGAAAGCACCAGGGCATGGAAAAACGATGAACTTTCTCTGCAGGAGCTAAGAGGGAAGAAGGGTGTGTTTGACTCTACTGCTGCAGCCAATGACTGTGTCCTTTTGAAGAGCATCACAGGCCGTGGGAGAGTGGGAATTTCACTGCCAGAAATGCTGAAGGAGGCGAATCTTAGGGGAAAATGAGCGAAGCTGAGATGTCTGTGCATGCTGTACTAGGCTGGCAAAGTGGGGTCAGTTGGGACCAGCCAGTGCTCCCTTTTGCAATGCACTGCAGCACTCCTCCAGCACAGCAAACACCCGAGGAGAAGCGTGTCCCAGCATCGTTCCTTCCTGGTTATTTTGGTTCTTCTTTATCTCCAACCCCCCGTGCTGGAAGCTGGCCAGCCTCCGTGGTCTGTCATGCGGCTGGTATTCATGGGTTTGGGGCGGGAGCGTGTGCAGGAGGTGGCAGCGTGTGGCTGGAGGTTTAGCATGTGTCTGTGTGATGCTGCTTTTAAAAACAGGCAAGGTGGGCTGGGGAAATGCCGGGCTGGGCACTAGTCATAGGTGTGAGCAGTGCCTGCGCCTCGGAGGCAGCAGCGGGGGCGGTGGTGGCCCTTGCTGCAGTATCAGGGTTGTTTTTCAGTTTGGAGATGAAAGCGAAAAATAATGCTGTAGTTCTGCTGAGACTAAACTTGAAACTTAATTTGGTTGCTTGATGAGTTTTTTTTTGCCTATTCTTGGTGAAAAATACAAGTATTTGGCCAAAACTTTGAGTTTCACAGGAAGGGAAAAGGAATGGTGGCGCAATGGTGGAAGAGGCTTTCGCAGCTGGGAGTGAGAAAGAGGTAACCTAGAGGTCGGTCCAGCATCAGAAGCAGCAGGCAGGCTGACACATCTCTTAGTGCCATAACCCCCTGTGGTAGTGTGGCTCTGCCCACCAAATATCCACCCTGATCCCCTGTCCCCACAGTCACTCCACAGTGTCATAGGGGCTGCATTCCCAGGCCAGTGTGCCACTTCCTTCTCACCCTCCCTCAGCCCTCCCTCCACCACGGTGCCCATTCTGCATTCACTGCGATGCTCATGTACTTCTCTAAGCCCAATATACTTTGAATTACTGCTCATCTATTCCTCTTGACATCCTCATGCTCATAACTAGGAAGCCTGCATTACCCGTTTGCACATCTGTCAAGCTGCGTGTTCCTTGGCCATTTCCAGAGATACATAAAATTGCCCATGGTTATGACATTATTGACAACCCGCCCCATCTTCCTCGCCCTCCCTGAACCCAAATGGCTGCCTCACTTTATGAGGATTGATATTTGGGCAGTAAATATTTTAGAGCCTCATCTGATAAGTGTGTCTGTGTGGGTGAATACATTTGTGGCTGAGGACAGATGTTGGAGGTGTCTTTGTTGGAAATGCAGGGCCTTGTCTTTCTCCCTCCTGCCTTTGCAGCATCTCTATTACTCTCTCCAGCCCCTCAGTGCTGCCTCTTCCTAGTGCAAAGAAGGGAAATTGTAGGGAAAAGCCAAACAGACATTGCCAGGAAGGACTAGAGCTGGCAGAAGTTTGCAAAGGATGTTGGCTTTCAGTGGCCCATCACTGCAGCATCCTGCTGGTGGGTTTCCCATGTCCCTCAGCAGCAGGACTGAATTTCTATGGCAAGGTGTTTTCCTTTTCTGAACCCAAAGAAACTACCCACTCCTGCTGTGTTGGACAAGTAGCTTTTGAAAAAAAAAGATGACAAGCATCAACCTGTCTGTGGTTTCCAAAGGATGTATTTTGACTCCTGATCTGAAAAGCTGCTTCATCTCCCAGAGTTTCAAAATGCACTTCGGTAAATGTCTCTAAAGAAGAAATAACTTGGGATGAACACAGCCTGGGTGATCTGAACCATTTTTTTATCTTGCTGAGGAAAGCAAAGGAACCCATATTCAGTGCCTCAAAATGATTTGCCCTCTTTCCCATCAATCAGCAAAACAAAGAGTGTTGCCTCGTTCCTGGGGAAGAGAATGAGTAGACTCAGTTCCTTCAGAGTGAGCTGGGGTTGGGCTGGGCTGAGGTTTTGGATGTCACAGCTCTCTTTGGGCTGGATCTAAGCTGTGGGTACCAGGATTCTGGCAGCTTTTAAAATATGTTTGCCCTCTGACTCTCTGGGAGTTTTGCTGGTGTTACCAAGCAGAGTTGTCCTTGCACCAAGATCCATGCCTGGAATGGGGCTCTGGTGTCTTCCCTGCAGTGAGGAGAACTGCACAGGGCACTGGCGTGAGCCCCCTCCCCACACAGAGTGACTGGTGCACCTGCAAGGCAAGTCAGCTCTGCTCTGTGATTCCTTCTTGCCTTTTTGCTGCTTGTTTTTCACTCTGAGCCTGGAGCGAGTGCACTGAAATGTCCAAAAAACCAGCTGCCTGGGGGCAGTTTTGCAGCCGCTCCATTGCAATCCCTTGGGGTCTTTGTCGTGCCAGCAGGATCTGCAGAGGGTGCTGAGCTGTGCCCTGCTGCTCGGGGGCAGGTGATGTGGGGACTGTCAGGCTGGTGCTCCCACCAGCATCACCCAGTGCCGGCTGTTCCCAGGCTGTGGGAATCCCTTTCCACACCCTCCTGGCTTACCAACAGGGAGCGATGTGTTCAGGGGGCAGGAAGCAGGATGGAATGTTTCCTGTTGCTGCTACTTGAGGTTTGAAGCTGTTGCATAGGCAAGGGGGTACATGAATTTCCAGGGATGTCCTCACATGAGCCTTCTTGGTGGCCACTGTGCTTTTGTGTTCAGGTGGTTGCTGGTACCATGGAGGTCACTGTACCTCTTGTATCCAGTTTCCTCATTCAAGGAAAGATCTGTGTCTTCAAGGACAGGGCAGCTTTAAAAAGGTGCTGGGAGAATAGGAGGTGTCCAGCTCCGGTTGCAAGGACTTGGTGTCTCCATGTCCAAAAAGCCTGGCTGCAGGAGCCACGTGCCAAGGAGAGTGGCTCAGTGGCCTCATTGACTTGCCAGTGAAGGATGCTGCCCTGGCCCTGGCCAGTCTGCTCTTTTACAGCACTGTAGTATCTATTTATTTATGATTTCTGTGGGTGGTGTTTTGGATGATCTATTGAGCCAGAGTGAGATATTTTGAGGCACAGTGAGATATTTTAAAAACATCTCATCACTCTGGCAATATCCGTGGTGCGATAGCTGCATATTAGTCATTCGGAAAGGGAGTGATTTCAATGAAAGAAAAAACATTTCATCTTGTCAGAGCATTTTCACTCACTGTCTGCCAGGCAGCTCTTGTCAGTCTTCAGTCTCTGTGGCTGGTTTTACTTTTCTCAGGTTCTGCCTTTTTATTTTCAAACAAGAAATAAAATAAAACCTCTAATGGATATTGGTAGCTCTGAGCTCATCAATTGTCAGTAAGAAAGAGCCTCTAAAAAGCTGCAATAAACCCTCTTTGCACTCGATTATTTCTAGTGGGATTATTTCTCTCAGGGACTCTCTGTATTTGGAAGGAGAAACTCCTGCTCCAGGTATTGGACCTTGAAAAAAGGCCCCTGCCCTCCCAGGTGATTTATCCCCCGGAAAAGTGAGAGCAACTCCAAAATGCTTGTACACCAGCTGGAGATGTGGAATTAGGCTCACAGAGAGCAGAAGGAGAGATGGTTTTCTTCTAGGAGGAAAAAAAAAATGCTGTTAGAAAACACAAATGATGAGGCCTCATCCTGCAAGGGAAAACGACACAAAGCCGTTCAGCAAATGAAAAGCCAAATGAGCTGTGAAAACCCACCACCACAGTAGGAGAGATTTTCACTCCGAGGAAATCTGCCATAAATCACCTAATATTCAGATTTGCACTGCCATTTGGGAAAACATTCATCATATTCCACTGGTCTCTGCTTCACTTTATGTGTATCTGTAGCTGGGATTTCTATGGCACAGCCCGTGTGCCCTGGGGAGGAGGCGATTCTGCCGAGTTGCTCCCGTGTACTTTGATCATTTTCCATAATCAGGCAAAGAGTAATTGCACTGTAGTTACGCTGTGAGTACTATGTGCTGTTGCTTGGAGGGACACAATTTCCATTCTCTCGTACAACCGGTAGATAACTGTTTCGGTGACTCAAAATGATCCCTTTGTGGGTAAATCTTTGGTTGGTGTTGATATCCTAAATTTTCCCAGTGTACAAGATCCTATGATCCTAGTTCATGGTCATAGAATTATGGAGTAGTTTGAGTTGAACGGAACCTCAAAGCTCAGCTAGTCCAATCCCTTGCCATGGGCGGGGACGTCTTCCATTGGAGCAGGTTTCTCACGGCTCCGTCCAACGTGGCACTTCCAGGGATGGGGCATCCACAGCTTCTCTGGGCAGCCTGTGCCAGGGCCTCACCTCCCTCAAGCGCATCCAAGAGCACTTCCCTATGTTGGCTTGCACATAGCTGTTTGGGGGGATGTTTCTCTGCTGCAGTGGCTCCCTCTTGACCATCTCCTTTGAGTTTGTGAGTCTTAGCTGGTTTTTCTTTGCACCTGCTGTCAGTGCTGGGCTCTGGTTGCATCCCTCTGCATGCTCCCCACTCTTGCAGCCACTGCAGCCAGAGAAACTCCAGCCAGGGCTTTAAAATTAACTGAAGGGCAGGAGAGGGCAGGGGTGAAGCAGCCCTGGGTGCCCCTGGAAGGATGCCAGTGGTGCCTCCACATTTAGTGAGCCCTGGTGCCTTGTTGCTCTCTCTCCAGCTGCCCCAGGACAAAAGGGGCTTTACTCCCCATGGATGCAGGAGGTGCTGGAATCAGGGCGGTGACTGCCCTGGAACAAGTGCCCATAACCCTACCTTGCTAAAATGTGGGCTTGGCAGGTGTGTCTTGCAAACTTTACAACTGTTGCCTTTTACTTCTGGCCAAATGAAATTAAAATGGCCAACCAGAGCCATTTCTTTCAGTTAACCATTCCTCTTTCACATCCACGCTTGGCCCAAAATAATGTTCTTTTGGTTTGCACTTGGTGCTCCCTTGCTGGACGTGACTTCAGTTAGTTCAGTTTATTAATTAACATGAGCTGACCTCTTGCATTTCTTGCCTGGGGCAAGACTTTTCACCCATGTGGTGAATTCTCTGCCCTCTTGCCCCTGTGGTGTGGCATCTCCTGTGTGCCTTCGCTGGTGGCGAGCGTGTCCTCTCCCCATGCCCCTGACTCAGCACTGTGTTGCTGGCATGCTATTTCAGCTTGAAAAAAAAAAAAGAAAGAAGAAAGTTTCAGTATTTAAAGTATTTAAGCAGATGGGAAGCCACAAACTACAGTCGGTGGAAGGACGTGTTTCATGACTAACAAAATATGCCAGGTAGGCCGTTCCACTTGAGATATTTTCAGGAATGTAATCACTTTCACACATCTTCATAAATTTGCCAAAGTGTTAGTTTTCCCCCATATGGGTTGGGGAGGATGCAGCATGTCATGACTATTGCATGCATCTTGAATCCTGTGCCTTTTTTCCCCATTAATCGCCGCACCCAGGCTGTAATTGCAATAAAAGTTTGAGTCTCCCTTCACCATAATTATTCTGGGCAGAGGGTCATCCTTGAATGTTTTGGTGAGTGAGCTCCTTGGACAAGGCAGGGCAAAGGAGGCAGAAGTTAAATCTCTAACGATTCCCTCAGGAAAGGACTAGGTTTGGGCTGGAGTGCTGCCGGAGATGCTGTCCCCAGTGGGATACCAGCAGGTGTCAAAGGGATGCTCTAAGGGAGCCCCAAAGGCTACATCCTTCCTACTGAGCTCCTTTGAATAGATGCTCCAGCATTGCACTGGGGTAAATAAATGCAAAATATTTTGAAGTCATTCAGTCTCGGCTTTGAATTCTTTATTTTCTTTCTTTTCATTGCAAAATTAAATAAAAGGACCCGTTTGCTGCGTGTTATTGATCTTTCACTCAAAATCTGGGCCCTTTTCCAGGAAAAATGAGTCCTCGTGTGAACAAAGAGACAGGCACCTTCCCAACGAAAGTCAGCTTTCAAATCCAGTGTTCTGTCTGTTTGAAAATTTATGTTTCTGATAGGAAAATATCAATTTCACTCAAATTTTCAGAGAAGTGATGTGCCGGGGGGGAGGTAGCCATGAATGAATTGATGAGCACTTGAAGGCCAGATTGCTAGAAGGATTTAAAAACAAAAGGAAAAGCAGCCTTGTCACTAATTTTGAGCAGCTTGTGTTTGAATCCACAGCCAGGCTGTTGGACTGGATCTGGCCCTGCTGTCCTTGTCCCTCGGCGATCTGGAGCCTTCATCATACACTGTGCATGTGACAGGAGGGCTCAGCCCACCTTGGCTGACCAGATCTCAATCTCGGTGGTTTATACATCCTTTTTGTTTTAACATTGCTACTGGAGCCAGATTCTGAAGTGGTGTGTGTTGGTCTTTTACCTTGGTTGGGTGCCCGACTGAGAGCTGCCTGCTCGTGTCTTAGACAAGCTGGGCTTTGCCAGCAGTGTTTTACAGGTTAATTTGTCAAATCTCTGTGGCTTGATTATTTGTTGGTGAAGCCCTTGGGATCTGCTTGGGAGGCGATATGTGCTGTGCTCCCTTGGACTGTGCCCCAACATGGATGCTCAGCTGTTGGGCAGGCTGCCGAGCTGGGTGCCCTAAACACGCGTTCCTGGATCAGCCCATCGCTAGGACACCCCCATGATTATAATCAGGGGGGCCGTGTTCACCTCAAATCCTGCTGCTGCGTGCTTTGATAGGAAGTAAAAGGGGTTTATTCATATTTTCTCCCTGGGCTGGCAATGATGCTCCATCCTCGCTGTTATGCAGAGGGGATGGAGGCAGCACTGGCTCAAGGGCATAGTTCCCAGGGCTGTCCATCACAGAAACATGTTGGAAGGACCTTAAAGATCATCTCGTTTCACTCGCCCTACCATGGGTAGGGACACTTTCCACTAGGCCGGGTTGCTTGGGGCCCCATCCAGCAAGGCACTCTGCTCCTTCTCAGGTGCCACATGAAATGTTTGCCTAGTGCTTGAGCAGGGCAGTTTCTCCCCCGCGCTGGTGGGATTGCTCCCAGGGCTTTGCTCCCTGGCTGCATGTGTGAGCTTGCTTATCTTTGGAAAGGCACGGCGGCGCTGACAAGCGGTGCAGGAGATGGGGGCAGTAGGTGGATCGTTTTTAGCAGCACGCACGCATGGAGCAGACAGCTTGGGCATGTTCCAAAACACTTCCCCCGCCCCCAGGCTGAATTTTAAGAAGCTGGGGCATCTGCACATTCAAAACGCTCCAGGGTGGGGAGGAAAGAAGGGGAAAAAAAAATCCCAAAGGCAAGCAGAGAAGCCAGTGCGTGGAAGGGGCAGGCAGCACCCAAAAGCTGATGTCTTGCTGCAGAAGGGAGTTTGTTGCAAAGGCTGAGCAGCTCCAAGCTGCTCTCTGGAGAGGCAGAGCACAGGTGAGCGTGGAGCAGTGGGTGCTGACTTGCCTCGTGGCTGCTTGCAACCTGATCTTGCCCTTGGTTGAGTAGGGGGAATGGGAAGAGGAGCTTGAGTTACCCAGGAATGGTGCCCGGGTGAGTGCCTGTTCCTCCTGTCCATCTGGGGTGGTGCAGCCTCTGAGGAGCTCCCAATGTTTGGGGGCCCCAGAGCCTTGCAGTGAGATGGGGGTCAGTGGGGTGGGGGGTAGAGCTGTCTTCCTTATGGTCATGGGAATGAGTCCTGTGTTCATGTCACCTCTGCTGTTTCTAGGGACTGCCTGGGACCTTGCTCGTTTAATAGCAGGAGGTGCTCCACTGATTTCTTTCTCTGGGGCAGCCCTGATACAAAGGACCAGCCTCATCCCCTTCTGCATCTCCTGGGGAAGCTGAAACAAGCAGGCAGTGGGCAGGGATTGACACTGGAAACATGCAAGCCCTGGGCTTGCCCTGGGTGGCTGAAGGCTATTTTAGCCCTACCCTGGGCTCCCTGAAGCAGGGTGAGATATCCAACTCAAGAGGGGAACCTCTGGAGGATGGAGGACAGCTGGTGTGTACAGCCTAGTGAAATCTTACCTCCCCTGAAGTGATGATCTGGGGTTCATTTCTGAATCCTGGTATAGCTTTGGATAAATAGCTTTGGGCTGTGAAGATTGGGAGATTTTGGTGCTGGGTACCCAACTTACATGCTGAAAGGAGCCCCAGCTCTTGCTGTTGCTGCTCGCTTGAGATCCAAGGTTTCTCCTCCTGGTGATGTGGGCCCTCAGAGGTCTTGCAGTGGAGCATCAGGAAGGAATGAGTGTAAATCTGGAGAGTCTGTGCTGCCTTCCATGCTCCTCAGAATACTGAGCTGGTCTGCTGTCTGTGATACAAGGATGGGGAGCGCACCCATCTGCATGCTCCACTGAGAGCTGCTGGCGAGGAGGATGATGGTGTGACGTCCTGGCAGCCTGAAGCCATCCTGGTAGGGTGGCTGGGCTCTGACTGTTCCCTCCCATCCTTCTGGGCTAGGAACTGGGGGATGCTTCTCAGAGCATGGCGTGTGCAAGGAGGGGCATCGTCCCAGCACTCCCCCTGTGGCTGCCTCCCATGGTGCTCAGCAGATGGTCACCATGGCGCTGGGCATCTTGTGCTGTGCCCTTCTGCTCTAACAAAGCTGGGGGCTTCATTAAATGTGACTTCTACCTGGTGACAGCAGCTGGCGGTGAGGAGACAAGGAAACTTGTGAGGAGCAAAAAGTAGAGAGGTTCAGGTGTGGAGACCTAAATGCCCCCAAACTCAGAGCTTTTTTCCTTTCATTTTGGGAAGAGAAGAATTCTGGGGAAGCGTCCGCTTCCTAGGCATTCTTCCAGAAAAGGCTGAAGCAGACTAAATTATGCACTTTGTAAGTCTCTTGGTACCAGCAGAAGTAATGCTCTCCATCATGTCCTTATTCACCTGATAGCCCCATGGCAGGGAGCATCCTCTTGGCAGCGGATAAGTTTCTGGGGTCCTTCTGTCCCTTGTCCCTTGGGTAGGCAGGGGTACAAGGCCCTCCTGGCTGTGGTGCTAAACACAAGGTGTTCTGCTTTGTGCCCTGGTAGGAGGAGGAGGAGGAGGAGGACGAGGAGGAGGAGGAAGGCAGAGATGGATAGGGGTACCCTCGGGAAGTGGCTAATTAGCGGTGTAGCTAGCCATGGCACAGCCCAGCTCCTGGCAGATAATTACCTCACTGGGTGCAGGAAAGGGAGCAGAAAGACTTGCTGTCCAGAGGGACTTTAAAACCTCCCCATTCTTGAACTCATTTAGGAAAGGCAACTCAAAAGGAATAATATGGATATATATTTTAACAGAGCTATTTCTGCCAGGCATGCAGGCCAATTTGTTACTGAGGTGACACATTTGGTTTTAACTAAATCAATCTTTTTTTGGCTTTTTTCCTTTTTCAGTCCTTAGGGGAGGGGGTGGCTAAGCTGGGGGGCTGAATGGCATCAGGCTGGGGGTTCTGCCTTCCTCGTGGCTGAGCATTTCTAAGCTCATGGGTGTTTCATAGAGCAGGGGGAGAAAGATAAACCTGGGAGTGATCCCAGTCTGCTCATTGCAGCTCACTGAGGTTTCCATGGGGCTGGGGTATCCTGCCATTCCTGTACTACCATGGCTGTACAGATGCTGCCTAAGGGCTGCTGGCAGTCCTGGCCCCAAGGCTGGCTGCTCTGCTGCACTGGGGACAGCCCCCTGAAGCTTCCCTGCAGGTCCCTGCCAGCAGTGGCTTTGCCAGGCAGTGCTGTCCCTCGTGTGCTTCTTGTGCCTGATGGATGGGATTGCTGCTGGCCAAGAAGCATCCGTGCTCTCCTTGCACCTCACATCGGGGCCAGGGACCTCATTAGCTGCCTCCATCTCTTCCCTCCTCTGTTTATCTCCAGATTTTCAAATGTTTGCTGGTTTTCTTTCTTTTTTTTTTTAATTTCTTTTCTTTTTCTGGCTTGAAGGGAGAAATGACTGTATGAGTCATGATGGGGGCTGACAGCTCCCTGTGCATTCTGCCAGGCTCTGCCAAAGTCAGGGCTGAGCAGGGAGGGCTGCAGTGGCTGCTGCCCGCATGGGTCCCATCGGGGGGCACAGGGTGGGCAGTGGGGAACAGGCAGCCCAGCCTTCTCCCCCTCATCACTGTTTCACTCTCTGCTCTGTGGTGCTTGGCATGGAGTCTGGCAAAGCTCAGACCTCTAAGGAGGGCTTGTGGGAAGGCTTGTGATTTTCCTCGGGAGAACGGAGGGGACGCCACGACACAGGTTGGCAGGAGGACAGCAGTGTGGGACAGCTTGGGATCAAAGCCTGGTGTAACCCTCCCTCTCTCCATTGGCTTTAGTGAATTTGGGACTCTGCTGAGCTTGGGGAAAGGCTCTTGGCCACATTCATGTGCCTTGTATGGGAATAGACTGACAGAGATGACAGGATTGTCAGGTCAGTGGTTTTGTCCTGTGTGCCCAGGATGTCTGTTTCCATGCAGAATAGGGACTCAGACTGGTGCTTCCTCTGGCACCTCCCTGCTGAAGGAACACTGCCACTTGGTGCCACAGACCAGCGGGGTGCAGGAGTTGGTGATTCCTCTTCCTCCTCCTTTGTCAGGGCTGCAGGTGCCAAACTGCATCTGTCCAGCTGCCAGCCCTGCCCAATCTCAGTCCCCCTTCCTCCACACCCCATCTCCCTTTGGAAAACCAGTGCTAACTCTTAATCACTGTGGTCTCATGCATCATTACTTTGGAAATTCCAGGGAGAAGGGTGCTTGCTCACAGTCCTGCGTGACTGCTGTGGTCGTATCCAGCCCATTGCCAATCTGGCACTGATCACACAGAGGGCAGGGCCACCCTCACCTCTTCCTTGCCACTCTAGGATGCTCCCAGCATCCTAGTGCTTTTAACAGCCCTAGCCTGTGCTTTCCAGCAGGCTCACCAGCTGACCTGGATACAGCCACACGGTGTCCGAGCTGAGCTCTCCTGCTCCCTCCTCATGCTGGGGTGGGCTGGCTTGTCTGTGCTGAGGAGGGGGCCTGTTGCACCCCAGGTTCTTCCTGCAAAGACAGCAGCATCCATCATCCTGCCCTCTCTTGCATCGAGCATTTTCAGTCCAGGCTGGGTAATGGGGGTTTCTGCAAGCATGCACCTCTGGATCTCTGCTCTGTGGGGGTCCCTTCTCTTCAGCAGGTTCTTCTTCTCCCAGATGCTGTTCTGCAGAGGAATCAGGGACAAATTAGCATCCCTGGCATTTCTGGCTTACCTCCCTCCCTCCCTGCCTTCCTCCCCTCCCTTCTCTTTTTAGAGGGATTCAGGTCATGCCTGGAATTAGGGCTCCCTGAACTGCAGTAAAACAGCATTTAAACTGCTTACCATCGATTAGATGAAGTGGTTGGGGTTTGGTTTGTCCCCCACCCCTGCCCTCAGTTTCAGATGGGCATTCACAGCACAGCACACTCCTCCTCCTTTCAATGCCTTTGCTATCATGGGCTGCTCTTCCCTGCACAGGCAGGTCTGGGGGTCCCAGGGGGCTGCTCTCCCCTTTGCACCCCGTTAGCAACAAGATGCCTTCAACACAGAGACCTTGCAGGAAGGCATTTTATTTAGCCACCTTCGTTTATCACGGCGCTCAGGCTGGGATAAGACACAGATAAGACAATCAATAAATCCTCCTCTTGGCTGAGATGTGCCGTGAATTTTTCAGGGAAGGGTAGTGAAAGGAGGGCGCCCATTCAAAGACAGCAAGACTGGCCAGAGATGAGGGATAGGGCAGCCGGTGCTGTGGGGTGGTGGCACAGAACGGACCCTGCTGTGATCCCGCTGCCAGTTTGTAAGAAGACATCTGTACGTGGTGGAGAAGGGAAGAAAACCCTGTGCTGCCACTGCGGCTGGTGTGACGGTGCTGTTGGAGAAAGTAGGTCAGGCTGTGCTGCAGAGCCCGGCACGAGCCCCCAGCACAGCGGGGCACCCACCTCTCCCCGGATTGCCCCTCAGCTGCTCTGCTCACAGCCCCGTGCCAAAGGAAGCCACTGCAGGGCTGTGCTGGCATCAGCCCCTCTCCCTTGTATCTGGGCTCTTTGCCTCTGTTCTGTGGTGGCTCTGGGTGAGAGTGGCAGTGTGGGGTCCGTGAAAGGGGAGAGGCAGAGCTGGAGGGAGGCAGAGTGGCAGGGGATGCCGTGTTGCACCTCGCTGTCTGCCTCCTGCCTGCATCCCTCCGCTGGCCTCCTGGCTCAGGTGCGCCTTTGGCTGCGGGAGGGATGCTCTGGGGTGCAACTCCAGCATCAGGAGGAAGCAGCTGCTTCTCCATCTTCTCAGAATTTTGGGGTCTCCCATTAGGTGGGGGTGGGCAAAGCTCAGGGACAGCCCGCCCGCCTTCCCCCCTTCATCCTCCTTCTACATCATCAGGGAGATTTGGACAGGAATTAAAAATGGTTAAAGGCAGAGTTTAACGCCTAAATCTGCAGGGTTTTTGAATGCCTCACAGGGCTCTCAAAGCCCGCCTCAGAGAGGAAGAGGGGGACAGGACCTGAGGTGCTGGGGGTCCTGTGGGTAGGGCTCAGGTCGGGCTGGAGGATGTCCCAGTTTGGCCCAGGAGGATGGCTCAGTCCATCACCACTCTCAGGAGGGTTTCATGGCTGCTGGGAACAGGGGAAAATTAAGATGTTCTTTCAAGACGGAGATGTTCCAGGTGCAAGTCTGGAGTGTTTCCCTGGCACAGCACTTTGCTGTAACTGTAGGAACTTGTTGCGAGGTGGAAGGAAACTTTGGAATCACCTTTGCCTCAGAACATGGCTGGACTTCTGCTCCCAGCCATGGTGTGGGGAGGGATGCTGTGGGGCTGGGTCACAGATACAGGAGCATGCCTTTCTACAGCCAGGGTCAGGGACTGCCTTGGAGAGGTGACAACCCCATGCTAATGTGGCTCTGGTGGCATCAGGGCCATAACCCAGAGTGTAGAGGTGGGCAGGGACACCGTGTCCTCCAGCAAGGACCTGTCTGATCCAAGAGGGCTGGTGGTGAAGACGCAGTGAACCAAGCTGGGAACAAATTTAGTGTGTACATCACAGGCAGGTCTAGGCTTTATTGATTTTCAATGAAAAGCTGTGTCATGAATTTTTCTCTTCCACTGTATTTGCTGCAAAGTTGCATCTCATCTCCAAGCTAACCACTAACTAGAGACCTCATTTTTCCCCCTCAGGAGATGGCCTGAGTGGGAGGCAGGTTTGCACATGGTCTTTTTAAGTGTGATGGATGCAGCAGCTTTACTAACCCCATACAAGAAGAGAAAGCTGGTATTAGCAGCAGAAAATGTTATGCCCAGCACTTCAAGTGACTTATCGCAAAGGGGATGCATGTGTGATGCATCTTATTTGATGAGCTGCTGCAGGACCTACATGGGAATGGTGTCCAGGAGGGACAGGACGTTAACTGAGTGTTGTCACTGTGTTTGCTGGTTTGCCTTTCCTTCCAACAAGTGGAAGACTAAAAGAGAGGGAGCATAGTTCCTATGGTAAAACCCTTTGGGAAGCTGCTGAGGCATCCTGTTGCCTCCTGCTTTTAAACTGGCATTCAGAATGTGAAGTGTCTCTTTTCATCTTGAAGCAATTTTTTTTTAAAACAGTAAAGAACATTTGGGAATGAGTATAGCAAAAGAAGTTTTAGGAGACATTTCTCCCCATCTTCAGAAACCCTTACAGATCTTTTTTTACTTCCAGATGAATGTGTTGAGAATCTAGGGGAGAGCACTGAAAGCAGCCAAGGGTTTTAAAAACAGATAACCAATGGAGAAAGTTGGAAAGGCTTAGGATGGGTTTCTCTGGAAAAGAGGTAATGGAGAGGAGATGTTTGGCTAGAAAAGAGGCACTGGAAAGATGTTTTATCCAGTTTTGGGTAACACTGTTCAGTGAGATGTGCAGCCACAGCAGCTCATGTCCTGACAAAGAGAGGCTGGAAAGCCTTGCAGGGTTGGGAATTTGGTTGGGAATGCCCTGGAAGGGTTAACTGTGGTGTCTGCATGTAGCTGGATGCACAGAAGCTGAAGTGGAGCAGTATGCAAATCTATCCACTTTCATAAACTGCTTAATTAGGCGAATGTTAATGAGACGTTAATTACTGTTGTGCCGGCGAATCCCACGGAACGGAGATTATGTTTCTCTTCAAACATCCAGTCTTAATTATAACTTGCGCTTAATTCCACTGTCTTGCTTGGGACGAAGTTGGGTAGGGAGGATGAGGCGCCAGCTCCCATGGCTGCCCGCCGCAGTGCCTCTCCCATCCTTGCCCACGCTGCAGTGGTGGCTGTGGATGTGGGTGGATGGAGCCACGGTGGTGGCTTGGGGACAGTGGTGGTGGCCTGGGGACAGTGGTGGTGGCTTGGGGACAGTGGCTGAGGATGGCTCCCTTGCAGCCATCTCCTTGCGCTTGGGTCCAGTCTGGCAGCAAACCCTCCAGGTGCACGTTGTGAGCAGGTCAGGGTGGAAAATCTCATGTCACGTGTAAAAGCTCCCATCAATTTCCTTTGTGGGCTTGGGAAGCCTTTGGGAGGTCCCTGTTGGTGCCCTGTGTGCTCCAGGGATGCCACATTGCTCTGCTCCAGAAGTGCTTGCCCGAAAGTGGCCAGACTGGGCAGGGGAGCCACTGGGGATGCGAGCATCCAGCATGTGCCCAGTCCTCTCTTTCCTTACTTTCTGTTTCTATCTGCCTTGGCCTTACCAGTTGGATTGCAAACGCATTCTCTTGCCTGTGATTTCCTGTTCCTGTATGGATTTGTAGGGTGAATTGCCAGAGGTCTTGCTTCCACAGGGCTGGACGCATGTGAATATTTTTCAAGTATGGCTTCAACTTGGAGATCAGCAAGAGATCACTGCAGCAGTGAGCAGAGAAATGGCATCCTGTTTCCCATTTGAACACCCATTATTATTTTTCTTTTTTCACATGGCTTTTATTAAAGTTCACGATCATATAACGCTTTCAAATGATGTAATAGTGAGCCATGTAATGATGTAATAGTGAGCCATGTATTGTGCATCCCTAGGGGTTTTTGGCTGGCTTTCCTCTGTGCATAGCTGCTGCCCGCTCTGGGCTAACCGTGAGGTTGCCTGGATCGCTGCTCATTGCTGCCAGCTGGGTGGCAGAGAGGACAGCATTGTAAGGCTGAAACATGAGGTTTGGGCACCATCAGGGCTTCTTTGGTACCCGTGGGGAAGATTTCCATCAGTGGTCAAGCTCTTTTTTTCCCCAGGGAGGTGTTTGCCTCACTGCTGCTGGTGGTGGGAGAGCCCATAGGCTGCCGGCTCCGCTCTTCTTGGCACCAGCCTGATGTTGTTTGTGTCCCCAGCAAACAGAATTTTAATCACACGCACTACATCTGCACGCCTTAGAGCTTGTTGCCAGACTCCTGCAGCTGAGAGCAGTGGCAATCATCATCTCGGGCCCTCTCCGATGGCTGGCGGTGTCTGGGGAAGCTGCTCCAGGGTCGGAGTCATTTTGGATTTCCATTGCGTGCCACTGAGAGAGCATGTTGTCCTCCGAGCAATGATCCTCCACATTGGGTGTTTTCAATTACAAAGGGTGTCAGCTTAGGTTTTGTTTCCTCTGTTTCTCTCTTTTCGTCCCCTCTGTTCCCATTCTGCTGTTTGATTTCCAGACAGGTTTGATATTTCCTCTCCCAGCAAGCCGGCGAGCCCTGGGGACTTCTGTGGGCGGCCAGCTCTGGCACTGCTCCTTTGATGGGAGGCAGTGAGACCCTCTGCGAGGGATGGGCTGGGCTGGAGGACCAGGAGCCAGCAGGCTGGGGGCTGCACCCACGGCAGCACCCATGGCGGTGGCACCACTTGGGCTCCAGCCAGCTCTGGGTGCCTCCTGCAGAATCGTCTGAACGTGAATTTTTTAATCTCCTAAAGAGCTTTTCTACCAGAAGAAATGTGTCCAGCAACCAGGGATTTTTGCTCTTTTTTCTTCTCCTCTGCATTCTGCATCTCTCAGTGTTGAAGTCTCTGCTAATTAAGAATTAATTCATTGCGATTCCTTTAATTTTTAAGAATGGCAGGATCCAGCCACGTACCCCCTCACAGAGCTGCCTGCTGCTCCCTCCGCCCCTCTTGCAAAGGAAATCTCGAGCAGAGCCCAGTGGCACAATCAACAGCTGCATGGGAGGCAGAGGCAGTGCTTTGCCTACGATCCCAGTCAGATATGGGGTGTTGGGGAAACTTGGGGGCACCAAAACCAGCATGAGGGGGACTGAGGGAGGCTATTGCCTGCTTGGAGCCCCCGCAGCTGAATTGCCCCAGTCTGTTGGTGGCTTCTGTGCTGCTTTTTGGAGCCCAAGAGTACTACAACAGGTGCTGGCAGGAGCAGGTGCTCCAGTGCAGCCCCGCTGGGTGCCAGCACCTGGGGTGGGTACCCAAGGGGAGCATCACGAGCAGAGAATCAGGCAGGAGAGGAGAAGCTTTCACTCGGTGTTCTGCCTGCAGCCACCTGTCACTTCCAATTGCCAAGCCCTGCACCTTAAAGCCTTAAAATAAAATAAAAGGAGATGAGAGGAGAAAGGAGGGTTTGGCTCAACAGTGTGCCTAAATTAGCCTTTTTGTGCTGGGAGCTGGGTGTGGGGTAAATCCGTTCCCACAGCACTGTGTGTCTTTACTGGGTGAGATGTTAGGGAATAAAGGACTGTTTGCTACGTTATCATGGCCTGGCAGTGATGGGGCAGCCAGAGGTGATGCAAAGGTGATTAATGAGAAAGTCTGACTTAACAAAGTGTAGTTGTCTCTCATTAGGGGGAAATGAGTTTCCTTTACTGCCAGCTGTTGGACTTCTGCAGTTGGGACTGCTCTTACCCTTCATTTTGGCTTTTTTTATGAATGCCTGTTTATTTATTAATTCATTTACCTTTGATTGCCAGGTTGATGGCACCATACCGCTTGCCTGATCTGGATGTGGGGCTTTCTCACCAGTGCTGAGTGTGTGCGTGGGGATGCTGGTGGGGGACGGAGATGCCCCTGGGGACACCAAGGCAGGGACACTGTGCAGAAGGGAATGCTCAGGGCTGTGGGAACAAAGCCCTGCACCGCCAGGCGAGGAAGGGAAAAGAGGTTGCTCACTGGCAATCAGCCAGAGTCAAGAAAGCAGGTCTTCAGCAGGAACCTGCAATATTGAATAGTCTTTTAATGAAAAATACATCTGCTGTTGAGCTGCCTTGCAGCCCGAGATGCGGGTGTGCTTTTTGGTTTTGCAATGGTTGCTGCAAGACCTTTTATTTTACAATGTTTGAAACAAAACTGGAATCTATTTTTAATCCTTTCCCTTTCTCCCTTTCAGTCTTCTCTTGTCACTCAGCTGTTGTGCTAACGCTGGGAAAGCTCAGCAAGGATTTGGGAGAGGCCAAGGACCAGGCTGGGTGCCCAGCTTAGAGCAGGAGGACCACCCATCCCTGCGTAGTCCTTTTGCCCAGTGAACCTGGCTGAGGCCATCCTGCTCAGGGCTTTGCAAAGACAGACAGAGCTGTGGCTGGCTGCCATTTAGTAGCTTTAGCTTTTCAAGAAGGGAGGATTTATTTTTTTCCCCTGCCAGATTTTGGGCAGACCAGGCAGGATCTCCTTGGCCTGGATTTCAGATTGTTTTATGGCAATCCTGTCTGGAGGCAGAGGTGTAAAGGTTGGGTCACAACAGTTCACTCTTTGCTAGTGCTTTTCACACTGGGATTTCTTAGCAATCCTTGCAGAGGAAATGGCCATTGAAAAGCCCATCCTGCTGATGAGAAGCAGGAAGGGGCTGCTTGGTACCATTTTAGCATCCCCCCAGGTGGAGTTCATGTGTTTGGGCAGTGCTGGCCCTGCCAGTGCCACTGGCAGCTTCCAGGAGCTGTCTTGCCTTTCCTGCCACCACAGAGGCCCCATTTATCCAGAGCAGTGAATGACCTTACAAAAATAACAATAAAGAAAAGGTATGTGAGAAACATCTGTGAAATAATAATAAGATCCCAGGAATGGAGCTGCTTTTATCTGGAAACTCTTTGCTAACCACGGGTTGTTCCTGTCCCTCGTTAGAGAGGGAGGCGAGCGCCAATGCCCACTCAGATCTTTCTTCCCTTTCAACATCCCCGCCATAGCATCCCGCAGACCAGTGAGCCTGGCCCCTGCCAGCACATCCCTCCTGCTGCTGAGCTGGTTTTTAATCCCTCTAATCAGTCCTGCATCCAAGCCTGGTGGCAGTGGGAGAGCTGGGCTCATCCACGCCTGTCGTGCTTCCCTGCCACCTTACATCCCAAGTGAGAGGGAATGGGAGCTGTGGACTGTGGAAACTCCGTCTCTGGGCTGGCTTTGTAAGACTGAGCTGCCAGCTTTGCAGCTGGTCACCTCCCAGCCAAGGTAGATGCTGCTTTATGCTTCTGCCAGGTCTGGTCCAGACCCCTGGGGAACACCCAAGCAGTGCAAGTGCTGGCAGGCACTGTGAGCCTTTCTAGATGGCTGGAAGATGTCCATCAAAACATCATTTCCTGGGGAAAAAGTCTAGTTTGGCAAAGCTGAAACACTTGTGAGACTGTGTTGAAACCTGAGGAGGTTTTTGATGCTCTCACCTGTGTGGAAAGGAGTGTGGGCTCTCCAGGCTGGACTAGGAGAGAGCTGCCCCATTTTAAAGCATGAAATGGATCCCACTGGCGAGCAGGAAGAAGGATGGGGGGGCTTTGGGCACATGGAAAGCCCAGTGCCGGCCGTGCCTCGGGCAAAGCTGGTGTCTTCAGTTGAAGCCCATGTTGCTCTGCCCTGCTCTGTCGCCTGCCTGGCTGTTAACGTGTGGTTATTTGGACATGGCCTGTAAGAGCTTTCAACATTGTCCCTGGTTGGACTTGTGCTATAATAAAATAATTTTGTTGCTCTGGAAAGAGAGTCTTTTGCAAGCGAGGATTAAGGTGTATTTCGGTGTTTGCCTCTTGGTTCATGGCGTGAAAGGAGGTGTGGTTAAAAGGTGCTGCCTCTGATTTTGAGGCTCAGTGGTTGAATGCCTCATGTTGAGCTCAGGAATGGAGGGATTTAGGCAGATTGCTGGAGCTAAAAAGTGAGGTCGTGGAGGTGGAACTGTGTCAGATCCAGGTTACACAGGTGAGGTGGGCTTGTCACCTTGAAGGTGAAGGGAGTGATGCACCTGTGAGGACCTGAGAGCGTGCTCGTACACCAGTGTAACACCCCTAATGTGATTTCGGGAATGGATGCACACATTTATACTGCTGTGCATGAGAGCAGGGTGTGGCCCAGGGCCTCTGGTGGGGATGCAGGAGGCCAGAAGCAGAGCGTTTAAAGGCTAAGGAAGACCCCCTAGGAAGTGATTGGCTTTGCAAGCAGCATTCCTGTGTGCTGGAAACGGGTATTATGAAGCCTGCACTAGGCCCTTGGAGATCTCTGGAGCAAGAGTGATCCGTATGCCATGCAGTGATATTATTGGAAAGGGTGGCTTCACTGCTTATCATCTGTCTTTGTTGAGTTAGTTCCGTGGACCATCGCCAAACACAGTGCATCTTTTCCTTGGCCGGTGCCAACCCACCTACTTGGAGTGGGTGATGATTTTTTTTGTTCCTCAACTCAGCTGGAAAAAATGAGTGTCCTTGTGGGAGGGTGGGAAGAGCGAGCGTTGCAAGGTGACATGAAGAAAAAAGCAGATCGCTGGGCCTGGGTGTTCAGCTTGAGCAACGTTCAGTATCCCACTGCCATCTCACTGTGGTCCTGTTCAGCTCCTGCAGGCTCTTGGGCTGGGGCATCACTGCCTATCTGGCTTGGTGAACTCCTACCCACAAGCTCCTGAGGGCGCTGCATGCAGTGGCAGAGACTCCTGCCTTCACCCTTGTAGGTGTGGGGATGCTCTTGCTTGGCCTGAACTTGGCCCAGAGCAGCCTTGATGTGTTGCCACTTCTCTGAGGCTCATCCCAAGCCAGCTTTCCCTGTGTAGATATGGCACAAGATGAGGTGTAGTTCCCTTCTTGGCTTCTGATGCTGTCAAGGCGAAGAGCGCTCGCCATGCTCCCGATTGGGATGGGAAGCATCCTTTGGACTTGGCGCTGTGTCTGTGCATCCGTGCAGAGCTGTGCTCGCCGTGCTCCCAGTTGGGATGGGAAGCATCCTTTGTACTTGGCGCTGTGTCTGCGCATCCATGCAGAGCTGTGCTGTTTGGGGAGTGGCTCCCCAGGGCTCTGACAGCAGCCGTGCTGGCAACGCCTGCAGCTTCCAGCCCTCCTGCTGCTGCTTCAGCCACGGATTCCCCTCCGTGCTGCTGCTGCTGCCATAAATCCCCGAGTCCCTTCCGTGTCAGACATGAAGTGGTTGCTTTGCAATGAATCGTGTTGTTAGGGTTTTTTAAAGAAAAAAGCTGGAAAGCACCTCTTTGGTCCCAGAACCGCTGCCCAAAGGACAGGAGCAGGAAGGAGGGAGAAGGTGCCATGCAGGGAAAGAGGAGATATCAAACAGAGACAAGGGACGGGGGAGGCAAAGATTGCCCTGGATGCCTCCCCCAGCACTGAGCATATGTCCTCGTGTGCTGGCAGCGCTGTCAAATCTAGAGAAGATGTGCAGTGGTGCTGGGGCTGCCCAGCCTTGGCTGCCTTTCCCTGGCAGGGAAACTGTGGAGGAACCGGAATTCTGATCCCTTGGGGACCTCTGTGAGGGCAGCATTACTCCGGGTCAAGGATTAAATCCATTACAGAGAAGCACTTGGGGGAAAGCCCTGGATGTGATGCACATGGAAGCTGATGCATTAAAACCATTTCCTGTGGAGGTCTCTCACTCAGCAGGCAAGGAGAAAGGTCAGGCAAAAACCTGCTCCTAGAGCTGCTCCAGTGCTAAGGGCTTGCCTTGCTGACAAGCTGGGAGCAGCCTGGTCACCAGCCTGGTGCCAGCTGGAGAAAGGAGCCCTTCAGTCCCCAGCCCCTTCAGGGCCTGAAGCAGCTGAGACCCTTCCCTTCCCCGCTGTGCCATCAGGTCTTGCAGGGCTGAGCTGCAGCCTGGGGCCGTCCTGCTGCTCTACCGGCAGGTTATCAAACCTTAGGTGGTTCTTCCAACCATTTCAGTTCCAGCTGTAAGTGTTTTGCAAGGAAAAAAAATCCATTTAGAGGGTTCCTGAGCAGCTCTAACCGTAAATGATATGTGGGTCCCTGGAAGGTCACGTTTTTTTGCTGCAGTCCTGTGCCCAGCTGGGATGGCTGCCTGCACACAAGGTACAGGCAGGTGCAGGCAGGCGTGCAGTGCCACTTTCTTCCCAGGCATTGCTTAACAAATGACAGTATGCAAATAGTGTTAAAAACCTTGCCAGATTAGTAGCCCTTTCCCAGAATGGGTGCTGGAGTTGAGGCAGCCATTCTGATTTGCTTTGAAAAACATGTATTTTTCAGTCCTCGTGTATTTTTCTGTTCTCTTCCCTTCCATCTTGCATCCCCACACACTTCCTTTGATTCCTCTCCTTCCTCCTCCTTTTCATGAGCTATTTTCGAATGCTAGGAAGGGTGAGATCTGAGTGGAGAAGGAGTAACCGAAAGGAAAAAAAAAACACAAGGTGGTAAAATTATTTCACACATTTACGGGGAAAAAAAAGAAAAAAGAAGGCGTGGGTGTGAGGAAAGAGAACAGCTCCAATTCCCAGATGACAAAAAGCAACTTCATTCATTTCCTGACATAATTTTATCAGGTAGGAAGGTTTGGTTACACTTCTGCAGCCCTACAGTTCCCAGTGATGGTCCTAGGGTCCCCAAGCTGTCCCTCCTGCTGTGCTGCCCTGACCTGGTGCAGGTTTGGTGTTGGGCTTTGGTGCCAGGAAACTGGGTTAGGAGGATGCCAAGTGGAGGGAAAAGTAAGGATGAGTTTCTGGAGAACATGGCTTTGGATTAAACCAAACTTGGCCCTGGGAAGGGCAGGGGAGGTGTTGCAAATATCACCAGCTTTACAGAAAGCATTTCTTCACACGAGGGCAGTATGTTGGATGGTTTCCCGTGTTTAATAAATAGGATTAAACCCAGCAACAACAGCGCTCACTAGGAATGAGGAGTTTGGGTTGTGCTAAACTTTTTAGACAGCAAGATCTCCTTATACTCAATTGTGGTTTTTTTTTTTTTCATTTCACTAGGAAAACTGGAAATAACTGTTTTGGCTTGTCTGAACCATTCTTTACACATGATTGGTTTGCTTCACTGACCACACTAACTTATAGCAACTGGAAAAGGGAAGAAAAAACCCCAATGCCCAAGGAAGCTTTTCTGAGCAGCTCACTGCTGTGATGCTGGAGGTCTGCTGCTCTGGCTGTCTCACACTGAAGTCCTGTGCTGTGGAGCTTTGGAGAAGACCCCAAGCTGGAGAAGGTTGGGGGCCTGGCAGCAGACATTAGCCTACCTGTCTCCCTGTGGGTGAGGCCAGGATCTTGCTGGCATTTCACACTTTGGGGAGGGTGACATTTTCTTTGCAGCTTTTCCATGTTCGAAAGCTGGCATTTCACCCCAAGAGGAAGCTGGTATTTATAAGGCAGGGCACTGGCATTTCATTCATTGTTACCATCCAGTGATTCAGACAAGGTCTCTTAGCCAGAAAGGTCAGCTGGGTCTCTGCTGTTCTTTGCTGCTTTTCTTTCTTTTTCCTTTTGTTGTTTTTTTTCCCCTAAGGGAAAGAGGGAAAAACAAAGCCAAGCCACATGCCAGAACTGCTGATTGCCATTTTTCTTGCCTTGAAAATTAAGTTCTGCTATGCTACATAAAAGCTAGGACTTTCCAAAGTCCATCTTGCAAAGGTGTCTTTGGTAAGGTCCTTATTTTTCTTTGAGTTCCCAAGGTACAGCCCCAAGGAGGAGCAGGATGTGAAAATGATGTGCAGGTCCTGGCTGTGACTATGGGTCTCCTGTTGGACTGGGGCAATCTAAACACTGCCAGAACCTGGGAAACATAAATAAAATCAATAAGAAACTGTTAAATTGTGCCTGAACCTTGCAAGGAACAGCGTGGGGAGTGCTGGCTGCAGAGATGTATCTGCTGCCACTCCGCGGGCTGTGGCACATTCATTAAGCATCTTGAAGATGGATACACCCCCCAGTTCACCTCTTGCAAAAGCCTGGGAATTTATTTCCTTCTGAACCACGCCATCAATCACCAGTGACAGCACTGCCTTGGCACCACGTGGCTCAGTCACGGAACAGCTGGAAAGACATCGGGCTGGCTGCCCTGCCACGCTGGGAGGGGGCTGCCTTGGGCCCCCATGCCCTTGGCTGTGGAGAGGGGGATCCCAGTCCCTTGCTCTTAGCCCAGCCACCGAGAGAAAGGCTGTCTCGTGCTGCAAATGCCTTCGTGCATCTTTTTGGTGCTACTCAGAACCCCACTGCCTCGTGCCTGCCTGCAGCTGGTACCCACTTCCCTTGGCCATCCAGCATTGCCTGCATCCGTCTCTAATTCCCAAGGGGTGACGGCAAGAGAAGGTGGTTCCTCCTCTTCTCTCCCCTCTCTGCATTGCCCTGTGGTGCTGGCCTGTTCCTCAGCACCCTGGCTCTGCTCCTGGCCACGTGTTTGGTGCTTGTGGGGGGATGGATGCTGGGAGCTCTGAGGGCCCCACACTATGTGTGTAAATGCCAGAGCCTGAACTCTTGGCAGAGGAATTTTGCTGTGCCAGAATTGATGCTTTTCGCTTTTATTGGAGCATCCAGACAAGAGCGGGCCAAATCCAGCGACCTGGGGCAGTATGTTGACTGATGTCTGAGCTGCTTTGCTTCTCCTCTCTTCTCTGTGGCTCTCTTAGTGATGCCCTGGATTGGAAAGATGTGACAGGTCCACTTACCAGGAGGAAAGACCTGCTGGAAGGGGCTGAGTGACCCTTCTGCCCTGCACCCAGCCCTGCCCAGATGCTGCAGCCACCCCTTTCCTTCCCAGTATTGACATTTCACCCTTCAGTGCCTTCCTCTGTCAGCCAAGCTGCACATTCCTTCAGTTTATGCAGAGGCCCGAGTTCTACTTCATCCTGTAATTTCTTCTGATGCATTTAATTTTTTCCCCATATTATCTAGGAACCTACAGATTATTCAGTAAGAGCAGAATAAAGACTTGTCAACCTTTTTTATGCTCCTTGAGTTGAAAATAACTTCCTGAACCTCTTATAATGCTTTATTTTGAGCTACTTTTGCTACTCTAATTTGACTGACTAAAGGATCTTGACGCTAAGGAAAAAAAGGTAGACTAATAATAATAATGGTAAAAACTGTTCCCAAGAGGCTGATAAGGGCTTGGAGACTCATACACAGGCACCGCCTGTCAGGGCAGGTGTGAGCCCTGCTTTTGTTCCCCAGCTCCCTAAGCCAGTGCTGGGAGTGGGGACAGCTGGTCTCTGCAAAAATGGGATGTTTTTCAAGAGAAGAAAGACATTGTGTCCCCTGTGATATGGAAATGAGCGGAGAGGTAAGGGCAAGGAGAGAGGATTTCGGATGGTAATGAGGCTTTGCATCGGCTTTCTTGCCTTGCCTCCATCCCTCCCTTTCAACTGTAGGATGTGGTTTCACAGGCTGTTGTATTCTTTTCCTTGGATTATTTGCCATGTGTTTTTTTTAACCTTGCCTGTTGTGGTTTTTAAAGATGAAAGGTGGGAGCCGAAATGAAGGGGAATTTTGTGAGTGCTGGGAGATGCTGCGGGGGTTATGGTTATTGCTGTGATGATGCTATGAGCTCTCATAGGCAGGTTAGATGGTCTTCAGAAGGTTTTTCCTCTCCCATCTTACAAGCATCAGCACTGCTGAAGAGGGATGTGACCTGCTGGCTGGAGCAAAGGCTGGTGGTGGAGACTGGTGCCATCCCAGGGCACCATGTTGCAGCTCTGTAGCACTGGTGGAAACCAGCCCCTCCACTGGTAACTCTTGGATGTTGCTTGTGTACATCCCTGCAGAACCTCCTTTGGAGGAACAGCCTCTCTTCCCCTTAAGATAGCTGAAAACCGAGTCTTCCTCTTGCTCGTAAGTCAGTGGCTGAAATAGTCCTTGTGACTGTCCAACAGTTGAGCCTTATTTTAGTCTGAGTTTGTCTAGATTCAGCCTTCACCCACTAACTCTGGTCCAGCATTTGTCTGCTGCCTTGAGGAATGCTCTGTATTCTAAACCCCTACCTCATGTAGGAAGCTGTGCTTCTTTACAGAAAGGACTGGATGCAGGTTTATTGTGCAAACAGTTTCTGGTGAAAAACTCAGGTTCAGGCTGAGCTCAGTTTGTCGTGTAAAACATGTGCTCTCTGCTAAAGAGGTGACCTTTGTCCTCTGCAAAGCCAGTGCTCTGAATCCTTGGATGTAGTTTCCAGGGGAGCAAGGTGAGGAGGGGACAGGTTCAGTTGAGGGGATCGAGGGTGTGTGGAACCATCCGAAGCTGTTTCTGGGCAGTCGAACCCTCCGAAGCTCTTTCTGGGCAGTCGCAGGGTTGCTGTTGCCTCTGTGTTGCGGATGGCCCCTGATGCCCCAGTGCAGGTTGGCAGGGTTGGCAGGGAGGGCTGCCCAGGCTGACCTCCACTGTCTGTGCTTTTCATCCATTTCGATCTGAGTAAGTTCCCTGAACCTCCCAGAGGAGCTGCCTGCCCCTCCTGCCCTGCAGCCAAGGGCCACTGAAACGTGACTGCTTGCAGGAGGTGCTGATTCAAACTCAGCTGATTCTCTGCTGGGCTGCCGCAAGTCCGGAGGGCTTGCAGGTCAAATCCGCTCTTGCTGCAGGAGCTGTAAGCAAAGATGCCTCGTGGTGAGCTTTGCTGGTGTTTATTCTGGAGCTCCCTTTTTAGCTGAAGCCCTTGAGCCACGCTGGTGTTGCTCCCCCTCTGCCCAGCAGACATTGCTGCTCAGCTGTTTGGTTTTATCCCTTATGAATTTTACAAGAAGTGACAGTGAATCTACCCTGTGTGCACAGGACTGTGTGGGGTGTTTAAACAATCGTTCGCATACACATGTGTTGATACCTTTGGGTTGCCTCTTGGCAATGTGGGTTGGTACTGGATATATTACACCATAAAAGTTAACGTGCAGAGTCTGACATTCAATCCACGAGAGCAGGAGAGCATTTGGCCATGAGCTGTGCTGTGTGGGGCAGTCCCACCTCCCATGGGTGCTGGAGGGGTGCCCAAGGGTGCCGGGGATGTCTCCTATCAGACCTTCCCAGAGACACCACTGCTGAGGGGCTCCCAAGCCCAGCCAAGTGTACACAGTTTGTCTTCACATCCAAAAAGACGATTAGCCTGCGGTGAGGAGGAGGGGGAGCAGGGGGATGCAGAAGGGGAAGATAAGGCTGTGGAGCGGAAGATTTGTGGGACGTTAATGGTCAGTGAATTGGCATTATGCCCCAGCAGGTTCTCATTTCCCTGTCTCTGTGCTGGCTTATCCCCATCCCAAGTGTGGGGAGGGAGCATCCCCCCTTGACACAGCTGCACTGCACTGGGCAGGGCAGGGCAGGCAGGCACTGCCAACCTCAGGGGTGCCTAGGGACAGGGATGCAACCAGAGCTGGGGTCTGCCCCAGCACATCATGACCAGGGAGTGCAGGGAGCCAGAGTTTGTGGCCCAGAGACCTTGGGCGCACACTGGGTGGCAAAAGGGATAAAATAGAGGAAAATGAGGTTGCTTCACTGCTGCCCTGCTGGTGATGCTGAGGGAGATGCTCCATTTTGAATCCAGCCTGGATCAAAGTGGAGATGGCTCCTCTGCTGCTTGGGGATGTATAAGGCTATGTCTGAGCTCATAATATAAGGGCTGCTTTTACTACTTAAAACCATCTCCTTGCTCTGTTTCACTCCTCAGTGCTGTCAGAACAACCCAATATTTGCTCTGCTTTATATCACTTTGGCTTGGAGGAGCTAGAGGGAGATTGCCACGGCTTCCCCCCGGGCAGAAATGGTGTCCGCAGTTGGCAGTGCCTGCTCTGAACTGGGAAGGATGCTGGCTCCACAGGAGAATTATTTTTGAGGCTTCCTTAGATGTGAGGGCTGCAAAGACATTTTCTCCCCAGCTTCTAGCTCTGAGGAGTGGTATTGCCCACATCAGTTCAGCGTGTGCTCCGAGGGCAAGTCCCTGGTGAGGAGCCAGGCTGCAGCAGGGCTGGGGGCTCGAAGCACAGTCCAGCATGGTGGGAAGCATCGTGGCTTTGCTCTCCACGGGGCAGAGGGGGACCATTGCCTCAGCCAAAGCAGGAATTTTCCAGTGTTGTTATTAGCTCTCTGACTCAGTGATAACAGCTCTTCTCCTGTGCCTGGAGAGCACTCAGCAGCAGTTCCATGACCGCTCAAGTCCTTCCTTCTGTGCACGGTGTCCCTGCCACGCCACGCCAGGGAGGGCTCGGTGCTCCAGTAATGTGACAGCAGTGCTTGGCATAGGGTCAGGAGCATCCCGATGGTGGCATGCTGGGTTTGGGTGAGGGACCGGCCCTGGAGATGTGGCTGCAGTTGTTTTGGCCCCGCCATCTGCATCTGCCCTTCCTCCATATACGTCCCTGCTGTGCAAAGCTGAGACCTGCCTGGGGGAGGTCCCCAGCAGGAAGGAGACATGGTGGGGTGGTCACCTGCGGGCCAGACCCTGCTTCGTCCAGCAGTTTCTGCAAGACCTTTTCCCTGCTCACATTCCCTTGCTCAGGCCTGGATGGATGAAATGGACTTCAGAGCCCCAAATCCCTTAATCCCCAGTATCCGTTGCAGTATTAGCCAGCCTACAGGAGTCACATATGCAGGAATTGCACTCAGTGGAGGACACGCTCCCAATTTCATGCTGGAAGGAAACGTGTTACTCATTTTCTCCTGTATCCCACCCATCTCTGCAGATGTATATGGAAGCCATGACAGGGACATGTTAAACATGCAGGGAAATGTCATAGCTGAAGTACAACCTGCTCTCCAGTCAGCCTTGCAGGGTGAAATCTGATGAAAGTGGGGCCTAAAGATTCAGCACATCTAGCTACTTTACAGTCCTCCCTTTGTTTTTATTAAGCATTCCTGCTAATACATTTAGCAAAGCTTGTAAAGCCTTTCAAAAAAGCATGATCAGCTTCCATAATCGTATATACAAAATGATTACAAGCACCAAAGCTAATAGACTCAATGCTAGTACGATTACCACTGGGTGGAGCAGGAGGTTATACATTCCTGTGGCTGTAGATGACCACCCTGGGTGAGTTTCCCACCAGTGTTCTCCATCTTTTTCCTCTTTAAAACATGGTCCATATTTTGTCCATATTTTGGTGTACAGTGATTAGAATTTTTTCCCCATCAATTCATATATGTTTTAATAGTTTATGTAAGTCATCATGTTGTGATAATTTCCTTACCAGCATTAAGATTAATTCCAGTCAAAGTAGGTAACAAATCTTTAACTAGGGTATAATTAGACTGTAACAACTGGTGGGATGTAACAGGAGCTGTATAATTAAAATCATACCCTATAATTCTAGTAAAGTTACAAATGCAAATATTTGAACAATTACTTGTATCTACAGTAATATTACCTACAAATATAAATCCACAAAGGAAACATATCCTTTTTCAATATATTTAAGTGCAGTTTTAGGGGTTTCACGGGCATGTGTTTCAAAATGACAAGTATTTTGCTCAGTGTCAAGACATGCCCTGGGCTTTCATGGTGTTACTTTTACAAATGAATCCTTGTTGTTCCTATCAACATCAACTGTTGGCCATATGTGTCTGCTTTGTGTTATCCATGCTTTATGTTCTATTGGAAAGAGTATGATCCTATTGTGATTTAGTGCAATGATTGGGTATATGGTATATACTGAAGTATTATTAAGACAGAAACTCTGACTTTATTGTTACGGGATCACAAATACCACTAGGACTGAAATTCTCTTTCAAACCAAGTTGTGCTGTCCCAAATTGCTTTTCAAACCTCTGTGGGTAAGGTGCCTTCCTCGCCTACCCTCATAATTGCTGTCGCTGTAGAGTGCATCCACAGTCAAGTGTGGATACAGCTAAGAGCAGGTGAAAGATTGCCCTGGACCATTCCAAGTGCCTCTACAAACAGCTGGTGGTCTCTCTTATTAATTTTCTCCCACTGAGGCAATGTATTAGGTAAGAGCCATTGATTAGTCCCCAGTGCTAACAGAGAGGATTGCTAAATATAAACCTTATCTGGCTGACAACAGAAAGTGACAGCCTTCCTATTCGGTGTTTCAGGAATTATTCCTATATAATCTAGGAAAACTATATTTGTTTTGGATTTTTTTAATTTTCCACTGCTGATCCTGATCTATCCATTATTTTAATCCTTAGCCATGCTGTAGCAGTAACGGAATCAATAGTACCAAGAGTGGTGAGATGTCCCAGTTCATTCTTGGTTGATGTGACAGTTTTTCCAGGTGTCAGTCATTCGTCAGCTGGCTGGCCAGTTACCACGTGCTTGATGTGTGAATAGTGTATCCAACCTTCTTTTCCTAAAATTTTAACAGCAAAATAGGAATACAGTAACATGGTATTTGGCCCTTCCCACTTGAGGTTCCAATTTGAATTTTCATGAGAAGATGTTAATTAAAATTGCATCTCCAGGTTGTAGATGAGGTACCTGTATTTCCAGAGGTGCAGGCTGATACCATTGAGCACATTTCTCTTATTTTCAAACCCCTTTTGCCTATATAAGATGTATTGGGCCAACCATTCATCAGATGAGACCAGCAAGTATCTTAACTGGATATGACCTCCTTTAATAAGGCCCTGTGTCAACCTTTCTTGTTGTGGAGGCTTTTACCCAGCCTGATAACTGATGTATTTTCCCTAGGAAGTGTACTCGATGCTGCTACATCAGCCAAAGTATTTTCTTCTCTAATTTATGTTGTGGCCCTGGTATGGACTGGACAAAGTATTACAGTAGCGGCAGGGCTGATTCCAGTAGTTGTGTATTTCTTCTCCAATGGTACTTGTTTTCCCCATAGCAAACCCTTGTTCTTCCCATAGCATTGCCATTATATGGCATACCCTGAGAGCATATTGAGAGTTTTTTGGCTCGTTTCCCTTTTCCCAGATGTTCTGCACATGTTAGGGCTACCAGTTCACCCTGTCTTTGCTGGGAGAGTGCTGTGGTTACTCTAAGCAATTAATATCCTTTATTTCTTTTCAAGATGAGGAGCCAGTCCCTTGTCTTTACAGCTGGGTGTTTGTACGTCCCATGCCTGGTGCTGCTCCTGTTTGCAGAGCTGATAACTGATGGCAGAGAAGACTCTGCTGTCTGAGGAATACTTATGCAAACAAGCACAATAGCTTAATGGGGAACACCCGGAGAACTCTCCAAAGAAAGCACCGTAAATTCCCCTTCGTGTGGATTTATGGGTAGATTTTTCACGGATATTTATGGCTTCCCAGGTGCGTTGTTGTGACTCCTTAGCACAGATTTGCATGGTGTGCTCCAGAGGAGAGCACTGGTGGGGCAGTCCTGTGTTCATACCAGGATGGGAGCACCAAATAGCTCCTCAGTGCCTTGGTGAATTCCCACTGTGCGTGGCAGGTTGCAGTCCCGCCAGTGCCAGCTGAGCACCTGGAGAGGCTGGTGAGCAGGACGAGGTGAATTTAGGGGACCCTGATCAATTTAGATGGTCCTGATGCAATGCAAGAGCAGGTCACTTCCTTCCCATTCCCAGTGCCACAGCCCTGTCCGAGGGTGCTGCTGTGGGGCCACCTGCCCCATCCCACCCCTGCAGGGCTGAGTCCCACCAGCACTCCCTGGTCACCCTCCTAAACCACCCACTGCTACTCAGAGGCAACCCTTTGAACCGCATCTCTCTTTCTCCTCCTTTCCAGGTTCCTTGCCTTGTCAGCAGGTCCCTGTAGGATTTCAGCTCTGGTAAGTGCAGTCACATTTTCTCCTTGCTGAGTGCGTGCTGGTGTGAAAGTGTTGATAGAGCAGTGGGGCTGGGCACCATCGCTGCGCCCCAGGCAGCTGTAAGAGCCTGGTGTGCCTTCCTTAAGGAGCCAGATCCCTGCGCACTTCACCCCAACACAAATTATTTCCCCTCTGTGTAAAAATAAGCTGAAATACATTGATCATTGCTTTTCCCTAATCCACAAACGGAAACTAAGTGGGCATCTTTAATCCTTCCTGTGTAAACTTTGTTGGATGGATAGGAATTGGAAATTTCAATGGAGTGATTGGCAGGATGACTGCGATAAAAGCTGGGAGGGCTCTGCCATTGGATGGGACTCGGGGGACCTTTGAAACAATGAAAAGGTGAAGTGTTGGGTCGAAGGAGTGCACAGCCTGCCCTGGGACCTTTGCAGAGGAGCCAGGCTTAGAGGAGCATTTAGGGCCTGGAAGAAATGTGAAAGCCATAGGTTGCAGTCTTGGCTGTGAGCTAGTGTTGCTCCCTGCAACCTTGCCAGGAATGGGCTCCTCTCAGGCCACCTGCTCTGCCACCACCCACCCATCTGACTTTCTCCTGGGAAACCCAGTGGGTAGAAGGATAAAACTTCGGGGCTTCTCAGGCTTCAGTCCCTGTATCATCCAGTGTTTGATGTTTTCACACTTCTAAGATCCCCATGGTTTTTCTATCCTTACCTTTAACCCAGCAGAAAGGGTCCTGCTTCTGTGCTGGGATAAATTAGTAGGACTGTTTTGTAATCAGTGCAGTGCCATATATTGTGTCATCCTCACCTTTGTCCTCCTGATGTGTTCTCTTTATAAAATATGTATTCATCAAAAAAGCAGCTTTTCTGTTTGACACTGCCTGTTGGGTTGATAATTCAGTCCCAGGAAAGGCATTGACAACAGTCGTGTGCTCAAGGATTTGCTACCACTGTCTCACATTGCATGGCCCTGTTGAACTTGAGGGATTTTCTTTTCTTTAGCAGCAAATGGTTCACTAGCTGGGGGCTAAAATTCTCACAGGGAGGGTTGTTATGTTGGTCTCAGGGTTTTGGGTTCTTCTGGCATGACCTTGCTCTGAGACAGAGCTGTTCTGGAATTGGGGACATGACTGTCTGAGGCGTATCTAACCATGGCAAGGGGCAAACGCAGGTTGGGAATCGTGGTGCCTGGAGAACTGCCCTGATGTCCTCTCCCTGCACATCCGTCTCACTGGAGGGCATCTGGTGTGGCATTAGCTCACCACAAAAGCTATTCCTCACTCTAAAACAGCGCATAGACTTCTGCTCCATGGTGCTTTGCTCATGACCTTGGCAGCCTCAGCTGGAAGCAGCGCAGGCCCTCAGGAGAGCTCTGCCATGTTGAGCCAGCAGCGTTGCCATGGTGGGTACTACTCCAGCACATGGAGAACCTCCAGCGAGTAGGTGGGTGAACCAACCCAGGTTTTCCGTGTTAAGGCCATGTGACACTGGGAAGTGAACATAGTTGTCTTCCCAGACAGTTCCTGCAGGAGCTCTGGCCATGCTCCTGCCAGCAGCAAAGACAAAGTGTGCATGGCTGCAGAGTGGGGACCAGCAGAACAGGACCTGTTGGTCCTCAGAAAAGAGGACAAGGTGAAAAATGCCCTGGATGAGGGTGCAGCAGGCAGAGAAGTGGCCGTGGTGGTAGAATTGCCTCTCCTGAAGCATGGTAATTGGCTCATGGCTTCTTCCCCCCGATCCTCTTACACCCTTCCCGTTGCACATCTCTCCCCAGATGCGGCCATGTGTGTTAGCAGAGATAAAAGCTCTCTTCCCACGCAGGCTCTTCTTCCCCAGCATGCTTAATCATGAGCCAACGTGGCAAAGAGCCTTCCTGAGAGATCCCCCAGGCTTGGCTCCTTGCTCTCCCTCCCTGCCTCCTGCCTTGTGCCGTTGCTCCCCCTCTGCCCCACGCCCTGGGGCTCCCTGCACACCCCTGCAGCCTGTGCAGCCACCACGTGACTCTGATAAATGAGCTCCATCTGCACCCAAAATTAATCACATTGTCATGCTGGCAGAGGCTGAGGCAGCTGCGCCGATATGCCCAAATCCTTGGCTAATTTATCACCGGGGCTGGATGCAGAGCTGCTCTGCAGCTCCTGCCACGTGGGGACGTACTCTGAAGAGGAGGATGGTAACGAGGAGCGAATGCCTTGAAGAGAGGTGTTCTCCTTCTTCCCATTTCTATGAGGTGAACCTGGTGGGAGACTCCTTGTGTCCAGGAGGGCTCATGCTGCTGGTGACTGCATGGCTCCTCTGAGCCACCTCGGACCTGGGAGCTGATGTGTCCTCCTGCACTGGAGCATGCTCAGGAACCTGGAGCAGAAGACTAATGAGGAAAATGATTATGAGGGAATTATTCCAGGATTTCCAAAATCGTGGTGTTTGTGGATGGTGGGAGCGAGAAGAACCCAGCCAAGCTGATGTGTCTTGTTCACTTAATTACTCCATCACTGCTCATCGGAAACAAAGTGTTCACTGTCTATGTGCCCACAGCACACGTGCTGCCTGTGGCGGACTGGGATCGATGTGGAAGACCAGCTCCAGGGCCAGGGTCTCTAAGCTGTGCCAGTTCCTGGTAGAGGACATCTGGGATGGGGACCAGTTGTGGTGTTTGTTCCTGGTGTTGTGCATCTTTTTGGGATCCACATCATCCTGCTTGCTCGTTGCCAGCTGCTGCTCTGCATTTCAGTATGGGTTTGCTGGGCACCCCCTCTTCTCCTGGGTCCATCCCTAGGACAGATGCAGATTCCTCTAATATATTCACTCTCGCTTGCCTTGTGGTAATTAATTGCTGATTCCAGACCAGACTCTGCTCTGGAGTGCTTGTTAACTAATTGGATGCCTTCCAACAAATCCTAGCAGTCCCTCCACAATAAGAAGGCTGTGTGTTCCTTATCTGCTCCCTGATTGCTTTGTCCTCCCCTGCTTAGTCCGTGGAGCACCTTGGAAGATATCTGCTGGGGCTGCTCTCCTGGAACTTGCTGGGTTACTGACAACGTGGTAGGTGCTTCCTGGGGATGGAAAATAATGGACAGCAAAGCACAACATAGATGCCCCATAGAGTGACTGATGGCATCCTTCACTGTGCTCCCAGCTGGTGGAAGAGGCTGGAAACCTGCTCTGCCCGCTGGTCTCAGAGGGTTTCAGACCCACTGTCTTTGCAGATGTTGTCACATGTGAGTTTTTGTCTCGTGGCCCAGCAGAAATTCAGGAAAATTGTTGTCCTTTGCAGTCTGAGGCTCTGTGTTGCCCGTGTTTTGTGGTCTCATGTTTTCAGAGAAAAGAGGCTTTTATCAATAAAAATTGAGTTGCTGGTTCTCCCAGCAGCTTGCCCAGACAAAAACAGTGAATTGCTGTTGTTAAAACTTTAGATGTGAATTCATAAGGGAATGGACTCCCTTAGATCTACTGTAAGCTGGTGTTCAGATACACATGGCATTTTGGGGAGGGAGAAAGGGTGGTTTTGTCCCCTTTACATGTGCCTGTGAGGGCCCCGTGGGGTCTTTGGCCATCAGGCACCAGCAGTTGTGGGCAGCTGAGCAAGAGAGGATGGAAAGCTCAGCCTGAGCATCTCTGAGTCTCCTCCTCAGACCCTGTAGTCTGCTGGACTGACCCCTGGGTTTTGCTCCCTCCTCACCCACATGTGTTGGGGCGGGTTTTGGGGCTGTGCCTGTGATTCCAAGCTCTTGGGAGAGGCAGATGTGTGCATGACTGTGAGAGGGAACCTTGTCTGACCTGATGTTCATCCTTATTTTGAGTCCCCCAGGGCCTGTGGGGTATGATGCAGCCTTCAGTCAATACAGAGAAAGAATTACTGTCCTCTTGGCTCAGTTGGATGTTCAGAGCAAGTCGCTGCCGTGGTGGAAAGGGCTTCCATGGGTGCCACCTCTAACCCTGGTGATGGGTTCCAGTGGTCAGCATTGCTCAGCCTTGTTGAGGCTGCCTGCTTCACCAGACTGCCTTATTCTTTTCATACGCTTTTATTTTTCTTTAGTCAGGGCTGCAGCTGGGTCTTTGTATACACTCCTTTGCCAACACATGACTGGCTTATGCCTTCTGTTGAGTGGAGATGCCAGGGAGGAACTGGGGAGCAACTAAGATGTGATGTGGGAATTCGGAGATGTGTGGTGATGCCAGTGCAAGAGCTAATTCAACAGCCTGGGAAATAACAGCTCGGGTTGCCAAAGTGCCTGTTGAGAGGGTGGTAGGCAGCAGTCCTTGTGAGTCTGGCAACAGGGAACAGCAATGTTGGGCAACTCCAAGAGATGTCTTTGGCTTGGGGTATGTGAGGAGGAGGAGTGAGGATCAGTCCTCTGTCTCACAGAGGTGTCTGGGCTGCTGCTGCTGGTGCTGGGACAGGGCAGCACCTGCTGCCAGAGTCAGGCCTGGGCAGCCATTGCTGACTCTGCTCAGCATTTATATCTGCTTGGCTGGGACGGAGCCCAGGAAAGGCAGAGAGAAGTATCCGCAGAGCACATGTGATGCTCCAGGGTTGCTGAGCCACCTCAGCAGAGGCAAACGCCTATCTGCCCAAAGAAGAGGCTTTTCCAGTCTCCAGCCTCTGTCAGGGATTGGGGAAAGCCAGTTGTGGCTATTTTGGAGCACTTTGCTTTGGAAGTGCCCAAATCTTTTAGGACTCTCAGAGTTCAGTTTCTGAAACGACCTGTTTCCTAGAGATTCAAATGAACTGTCTCTGCAGATCCCTCTGTACCAGAAGCCAGGGCAACACTCAAGGACTTGTCATGGCAGGGCTGACACTGGCAAATTTGCTGCCTGCTTTTTCCTAGGTGCAAATAACTGCCACAAATTACACCAGACATCACTATTCATTAAAAGTCTCTGTTCTCTGCTCCTCTGATCTTCTATCAGTGCCAAGGAAGTGGAAGTATTTCTTTGGGTCTAGTTGGCCCCAGGTTAGTAAATTGGGCGTCTCGTGTCCCTCTGTCTCTTGCAGAATCCATATGGCTGTAATAGTTTTAGTAGCATCTTGCATTTTCCTCTGGCCAGACACAAATAACAGTATTTCACACTGGCACCCAGCAGTGCAAAACCCCCGCACCCATGTTTTGGAGAGGGCTGTGCTGTGAAGCACCTGCCTGTTCTCCTCCGAGCTCAGCCTGTCGGGATTTGGCATGGTTTGAGGGGGGGTCAGTGTGGTTCGTGTGGGGTTTCGGCACAGTTTGTCTTTGCTTGAGCCACCACACTTCCCAAGAGAGCTGGAAACATCAGCCTCCCTAGGGGGTTGGTCCTGGCACGCTCCAAAGCCAGCTCCAGGGAGCTGAAGTAACCTGGTGTGACCCCACAGACCCTGGTTTTTAGTCCCTGTAATTAAAAACCCAGCTGTCCAGATCTTTTATGTGTATTCAGTTTGAGACTTGGCAGGCTCGGGTAACAGGGAGCTTTGCCTTAGTGACCAGGAAGATCTATTGTGTTCTCAAAGCAAACTCCATCTTACCTCGGCCAGGATGGACAGGGAGCTGAGCATGCCAGAGATGCTTTCATAGGCTGAGCTGGTGAGATTGGCCTGGAGACTTCCCTGATACCTGGCCCATAGGTGGGGAAGTAGGAGCTTCCTCAGACATCTGGGGTCTCCAGACATCAAAAGAGTACCCAGAGCCCCACTAAGGCACATAGGGGGTACATTTTGTGCTGAAATCTTGAAGGGAGAAGAAGGTTCAGCATCTGGAGATTTTCTAGGCAGTGCCTGAGGTGAGCCTGAGTACAGTCACCTCATCCCACTGGAGCTGATAGGAGAGGATGGCTGCCCCCCTGAACCAAACCCCTAAATTCCACATTTGTCCATCACTGGTGATAACGTGCCAAAAAATAAATGTAATTTACAGAATTTATGGGAGAGCTGCTTTGCTTGGCTCCTTTTTAAGGTTAATGCTAAAAATTAAATCAGGTTTTCCCCGAAAGGGGTGCGGCTGACTGTCACTGTAAAAAACATCACGCAGTGTACGCAGGGATGGAGGGGCTGGGCAGTGCAAACGGCACTGCTCATGTGGCTGGTTAGCTGAGGAAAATCATTTTTATATGAATACTTTATATGGCAATTTCCTGGCTACATAAAAAAAAAAAAAAAGTAAATCAGAGTTACACAAGCTCAGGACTGAGTTCCTAATGTAAAACCTGGTGTGTGACTTATTTATGCAACCGAAGCATAAACTCCTCGTGGATATGGGCAGGCATAGCATGGCCTTCTGCTCCTTCTCAGGTAGAGCATCCCATCCCATCCCAGCAGGACATGTGATTCCAAAGCCTTATGGCACAGGCCCCATTGTTGCGACGGTCAAAGAAACACACGGGCTCAAGACTGTCTGGAAAAGTAAAAGGCAAAAGCAAAAGCCACTTTATCCACACACAGCTCATTTTTTATACTATTCTACTACTGTCCCTAAGTGTCTCTGCTCCAGATCATTGGCTGGGTGTTCTTGCCCATCAGCCTTAGTCCATCTTCTCATAGGTGGACATCACCTCTCCTCATGCTGGCAAATCTCAAAACACACTCTTGTTAGTCTTGGTTGTTTTCTTCAACTCCTTTTGCTTTCCCAGGCCTGGCCCAAGGACACTGGTGGTGTTTTCTGCTGCTTTCCCAGGCCTACAGTGGCAACCTCTTGAGGCTGAAGATGCCCATGTCCCACCATTCTTTCATACCCCATCAGCTTGCATGAGGTGTTTTTTTGAGGTTAAGCAAGGAATCAGCGAGGCTTTAAGGGATGTTGTCCCTTCCCTGCCCCAAGCTGTGTGTCCGGCTCTCTCCATGTGCCATGTGCCTGAACGGGGCTCTGGGGGACATTCATCAGCTCTGGCAGTGGAGCTAATATGACTGAGGGCTTTTCTCACCCTCTATTCAGTGCCCATTAACATTTTCCTTCTGAGGAGTTTATGAGCTTCGCTTCCTCTTGCCGCAGCTTTGGCTTGTGATGAGAGGAGCATGCAAGGCGGCTCAGGAAGGCTCCCTGGGGGCTGTGGGTGCTGCCCGGCCAGCGATGGGGCCACAGAGGGAGGAGCTGCAGCTGGAGGAGCCGCTGTGCTGTGCCATGCTATGCTGTGCTGTGCCATACTGTGCTGTGCCATGCCATGCTGTGCCATGCCGTGCTGTGCCGTGCCGTGCCGTGTTGTGCCATGCCATGCCATGCCGTGCTGTGCCGTGCTGTGCCGTGCCATGCTGTGCCATGCCATGCCGTGCTGTGCCGTGCCGTGCTGTGCCGTCCTGTGCTGTGCCGTGCCGTGCTGTGCCATGCTGTGCCATGCCATGCCGTGCTGTGCTGTGCCGTGCTGTGCCGTGCTGTGCCGTGCTGTGCTGTGCCGTGCTGTGCCATGCCATGCTGTGCCATGCCATGCCATGCCGTGCCGTGCCATGCCATGCTGTGCCGTGCTGTGCCATGCTATGCTGTGGCATGCCATGCTCTGCCGTGCCATGCTGTGCTGTGCCATGCCGTGCCGTGCTGTGCTGTGCCGTGTCGTGCCATGCCATGCCGTGCCGTGCCGTGCCATGCTGTGCCGTGCCAAGTCATGCTATGCTGTGCCGTGCCGTGCCATGCCGTGCCGTGCCATGCTCTGCCGTGCCTGCAATTCCACCAACCCCAGCACTTCCATCATGGAGTTCTGTTTCCACTAGGGATTGGGAACAGGGGGAGGCAGATGCCCTGGATGAGGGAGGGTGAGGCTGCCTGCCTGCGAACAGAGACCTACAAACAGCTTCTTTGTGGTGTCACAGCCCCATCCTCTGTGTGGGCAGGGAGAGAACCCAGTTTTGAAACCCTCCTTCCCAGCTTCCACAGTCCAGAACCAGGAGAGGTATTTTTACTTGGTCTTACAAGTAGGTCTCGAGACATCTCTAAGCAGGTGCTTCATGATTTGCAGTAAAGCTTTCCTATGTGCCACACAAAGCACTTCACAGCAGCAAGCCTAAGGCTTTGCCTGCTGCTTTTTACCTTGTGGTCTCCTGTTGTCCATGTTCCTGTCAGGCTCTCCTGGGGACATCTGGAGCAGGCTGTCATGAGTTCTGACCACTGCCAAGCAAAGTTTGCTTGGTGAAGATGCTTCTAGACTTTCTGTGGTGGGTCCCAGATGTCTTTTTAGTCACCTGAAATGTGTCAATCTGCGTTGAACTGAAGGAAGAAAGTGTCTTTGATTATTTTTTTTCTGAATATTTGAATCTTTCCACCAAGAAAACCTAATTTCCCATGGAAATTGTGTTTCTTGTTTGAAAACAGGCTGTTAACATGCCACTCAGCGCTACAGAAGGCTGCTTTTCCAGGGGCTAATACCTGAAGATTGACTGATTTCAATATCTAGCACACTACATCCTCTGATGCAGCCTTTTCCCTGCATTATCAGGGCTTTTGTGCTTTGCTTTTCTCCAGTGTGGGTCCTCTGGTGCCTCAGAAGGCCCAGGCTCCTGCTGCAGCCTGGCTCAGCTGAGCTGAGCAAGGCCTCTCCACTCTATCCACCTGCGTATTTCCATGAAACCTCCAGGAATTTAATAACTCGGAGATTTCCAGCTGTCACTCACACGCTGTTGAATTTGACTGCTGAGCTGGAGAGTAATTAGGGGAGACAGAAAACACTTGGAGCACAGTGATGGCACAAGACTTGTTTTCTTTAGGAAACCATGCAAAAAAAAAAAAAAAGGAAAAAATCTAAAAGTGCCTCTTTTCAACTTTTTTGCTTGTTCTACCTGCAGGTAGCGGTTGACTGGTGATGGGTGAGTGTGGGCTGCCCTTGGGTGGTGACACCAAGTACTGAGTGCTCTATGGGCAGGATGGATGCTCTTGTCCCTGCAGTCCTTGGGGACACAGGGCTGAGAGCTTGGTGTGATGCTTTTGGTCCTTTTGAGGTGACACTGGGTGTGAATTAAAGGCATGGCATGACCATCTCCTGTGGTGTTATGCTATTTCAGGGGAGACCCATCCACTCAGAGTCATCTTTTATAAATAAAGGAGATTTTAGTTAAGAACACTGATCATTAACAGTCTATTATACTGTGCATTCTGCAAAATAGCAGAATATCCTTTAAAATGCCTGTTAAAATACTGAATGGTGTTGCCATGAAGGGACTTTACCTGGTTGCTGAAGGTGCTCCTTTCGGCCCTAGGTCTGTGTCCTGCTCCAGGACACCTTGGTGGTACAGGAGGTCTTGGCTCAAGCAGTGAATGGTGGGGTTGGAGATGATGCCTTATTGCTTTGTGTAGCTTATGTGCCCCATCTTGCCCCTAAGCAGGGGGACATCAGTGTCAGTGGCAAAGAGCAGACAGGGACGTGCCGAGGGAGCTACTGAGCCTGTTCCTGTGTCAGGAGAAAGCATGAAAGGTGCTGCCTAAGCTATGTGGTGGAGCCTCATGCTTCAGGCAGGAGGAGGAGGAGGAGGAGGGCTGCCAATGAAGGCTGCAGCTCCTGGTCAACTCACTGCTCTGCAGGATCCGCCTTGTGTCTGGGATGCTCAGGGAAACCTGCATGATGCCTTACACAGCTGCCTGCCCATGCCAGCTTTTATTCCCTTTACACACTCCTCTCTCTGTGCTGGCCCACTGCCAGGCTTTTTATGCATTTTCTTTTTGTTTTTTTTGGCGAGAATAAATCTTTTATCTGTTGACTGTGAGGCTGTGCTGCAAACAAAGTCATACAGATCTTGTGGGTTTTTTATAGTTAGCTTCATCTTCCAGGTTGTCTGTTTGCAGCTCAGTTCATGTCCAGAGTTGGAACTGATGGCTAGGGTGGAGCGTAACCCCGAGTGGTCCATGCTGGAGGCAGGGATGGGGACCTGCCCTGACACCCCCATGGCATGATGTTGTCTTCACTTGCTTTATAGGAAAGGAGAAATGTGTGGCTGAGAGGAGGCAGACATGGAGCAAGGAAAACTGGTTCATTTGGCTTAATTATGACTGACTATGACAGCCCACATCTTTAGTTTGAAAACTATCTGTGAGATATGGGCTGCTTCTCTCAAACGGGTCAATTATGTTAATTAAAATGCTTTCTTTATAGCAGTTCTGATTAATAAAAACAGTTTCAGTGCTCTGTTTAAGCACGCTAACCTTCTGTTGTGCAGGAAAACTGGCTTTTCTCAGCAATTTATGACTTTTAGAACAGATTACAGTGGGACAGCCTGCTGCTTTCACACAGTAACGCTTCCTCCCCGGGGAAGAGCGAGGCAGCCCACCAGCACCGTGCCCTGCTCGCGGGGAACAGACGGAGGAGAGCGGTCGGGCACTGACGTCGGACCAGGCAGCAACATGTGCCCATGTGGGAGCCGTGCATGGGAGGAGTCAGCTCTGCAAGAGTGCCAGGGAATAAAAATACCACTTATTTCTCTAATTGCTGTTTATTTCCTCTGCAAAGTATTGGGATAATTAACAAGCTCCCAATTAAGAAGAAATTGTGTGTAGAGGAAAAACAGGTACGGGTGCCAAGAGAGCTGAGTTTGTGCCAGAGCGTGGTCAGGGGCAGTGGTGGTGGTCCCTCTTTCTGACCACATGTGGGATGGAGCCCTTCAGGGACTCCAGGCCTCTGAAAGACATGGCAATTGCCCAACTGCTCATCACCAAAGACCTTTACCAAGAGGATGGTTGTGCTTTCAGAGGTTTGAAAGGTTAGGAACTCACATGACCACTGGTGTTTGGTTGCCTGTGGTTTGTCTCTTGGCTGGTTTGCTGGTTCTTGTAGGGGTTTGCTTCTTGCATGAGGAGGTGCAAAGCCCCTGAACACAGTCTGATGTGGGTTTGAGAAGGGGCTGAGCTTCTACCATTCTCCTGTCAAGCAGTGGCAAGGGCTTGGTATGTCTGCAGGTAGCTCTGCAGATACAGTCAACAGGCAGCCCGGTGCATCACTTGCTGCTCCTTAAGGAAAATGGGATTGCCACACCCTTGTCCCCAAATGCTGGTGGAGACTGATCTCTCTGCCAGCAAAATGCACGTTTCCACTGTGTCAAGGAGTGTTTGTGTCTTCCAATCCCACCCTTTTCCTTCGCCACATCTTTTCCTTGGCTTGCCATCCCTGCTGGAAGATGGTGCCTTACACTGGGGCAGATGCTGGAGCAGCATGTGAAGTGGTTCTCGGCTCCCACTTAAACTTCACGGGCTCAGCAAGGGGCTCTTACACAGGGGTAGTGATTTATGTCAGGTCCCTTCCCTTCCTCTATGGCCAGAGAGGGACCAGCAGCTCCAGCAGCCCATGCCCAGCAGCCCATGCCCATGATCGTGTATTGCTGCTGAGCCCTCTCCTTTGGCAGGTGCTTTAGGAAAGGTGACACCATCGTTTTGCTGTGCAGACAGCTGGTCAGAGGGGCTCAGGGGACTTTGGGTCTCTTCTGCCCTGCTCTTGTAGAAGGGGAGGAAAGTGAGTGCTTGTGCCTGGCTCTGTGAAATACTGCATGTTACAAACTGCCCTTGCCCAAAGAGGTGACAGCATTATTTTGCCATCCGGCTGTGACTCCTGATGAGGAGCAGGGCAGCTGGGTAACTGACCTCACTGGATTCACTTCACCTGGGTGAACTGCTGCCAGGCAGCCCTGCACCTCCTGTCTTGCCACGTTTGAAGTGTTTTGGGAAGGATTTGTGGGAGAGAAGGGGAGTGTAAACCTCTACAGGCTTTAGGGTATCAGATATAGGCCAGTGGAGAGTGGTGGGGGGCCCGTGGGGTGAGGCTCCCACGTGCATGCAGCAAGTCAACTCTGTTCTCCTGCATGGTTGTACCCTGCAGAGCTCAGCAAGCAGGGCAGTGACTCAGGGAAGCCATCCGGAGACTCCCCACAGGTTATGTCCCAACCTGGGGTGCTGCAGCCACCCAAGCGTGGCTCCGGCCCCCTGGCACAGCCCTTTCCCTGCCCTGCAGGCTCAGCTGGGGCTGGCTCTGCTCTGCTCTTCTCCTCGCTGCCCCGTTTACCTCTGCTATATTTACATGTCTATTTTATGATTTCAATTTTTAATGCTTCTGCTCTTTGAAGATGCTTAATGCTTTGGAGTGGAACATTTTCTTCTGAGTTCTGAGTGCCAATTGAGGACAGACCAATAAATCAGCTAATAACTGGAACCTCATTTTCTGCTCCCATGGCTGCGAGTTAACCCTCCTTGTGCTGCCTGGGCTATCCCAATGCTTCCCATCTCCTCAGGCAGAAGAGCTGCCTGTGCCAGCTCTGACCATCCTTTTGCTGGGCAATGTCAGCCTTTGAGGTTCCTGTGCTGGGCTGTGTAGTTTCTGGATATATCTTAAGTGATGGTTTCCAGCTGCCACCTTCTTTCCCTTTCTGTCACCACTGATCCCAACATCCCATGGGGTCAGCAGAGCTGGAGATTAGCAAGGCAGCCTGCAGAGAAGTGGGGAGCATGGTGGATGGATCTGGCAAAGCACCCAGTGAGACCCAAGCTCCTCAGGCTGGGACATCCAAGTGCTGTCTTTGTGGTTTTGTGATGCTGCAAAATCCAGGACCTCTAACTGTGCTCTGCAGGAATGACATCCAGAGAAAACCCCTTCCCTGCTGCTTGCACAAGTGCTCTGGAGACTGAAAACTTGTGGCAGAACTGGAGGAACCCCTCAGGAAGGCATCGCTTCTCCCTTTCACTGGCAGCTGGAGCTGATGAATCCCCAGCGCAGGAGTACGTGCTCTGCACTACGAGTCTAACAGAGAGTGGCAGGTCTTAGGTAAATCTACTTTCCAGCTATTCAGCCTAGCCCCACAGGGCTGAGGACTTTCCACACTGCTGCTCTCATTAGTCCAACCATATTTCCTGCTCTCATTCATCTCAATACCATCTAACCCTTTAAAGAAGCACCTGCTTTTACCTGATCCCTGCGGAGTGCTTGCAGGGTATCTGTGCTTTCCCTCTGCACATCCCCACCACGGGGTTTGAGGATGCAGGTGCTACCCCTGCTCTCAAGAGACCTTCCCTGAGACGGGCTGTTGGCCGTACCTTGCTCTAGTACTTTATTGCCTGAATTATGAAAGCAGTGCTTGCATCACCTGGCAGATGGCCACAGAGTTGCCTCTCAGTTGCAGTTAAAGAACTTCTGACTTGAAGATGCTACATGCATTAGCCTCATCTGCTCTGCATCTGGAGGTAGGCTTTGTCCATGGACTGCACTACCGTGGGATTCCCAGTGCTCTGGGGACACCCTGACCTTGCAGAAAGCAGCCAGGCCTGGTCTGTGCTCCCCGCAGGCAGTGGGTGCTGTGCTGCCCCACAGTGGGCCAGGGTGCAGGCAGGCCAGGCAGGGGGGACCTCCTGTCCAGCAGCACATGGAGGCTGAACGTGCCAGTATCATGTGGTGAGCCCTGCAAGGCAGGAGGGCTTGGCATCCCTGTGCCATGGTCCCCCACTGGTGGTGGCAGAGACACTCTGATCGCTCTGCAACCTGGCACCAGCCTGGTGCCCTCGGCACTGCTGCCCCAGATGGGAGAGTGTGGTTTCACAGGACTCTGTGGCTGCCTGATGAAGTGCTGAACCTTCATCAAACGCTCTGTGAGCCAGACACATCTCCTGGTACCCTTTCTTTGCCCCAGAAACACAAGGCTGCATAGCAATAAACCATGGCCCTGGCCATGCTATTCCCCACCTTTGTTTTTAAAACGTGTGTCTCTCTGATGCTCTGGGTTTGCTTCTGGGTGCTGGAGCCCCACAGATACATCTGCAGGGCCTGGGGCAGTGCTGCAGGTGCTTGATAAGAACCAGGAGTGGGCTCAGCCAGGATTTGATTCCAACTTTTGTTGTCAGAAGTGATTTGTCCCTAGGGAGCCCTTACAGTGCTGGCCTTGGCACAGCCCGGTCCCCAGCTTGGTTTTGGCAAGCCGGGACTGCCCAGGGCTGGTTGACAGAGCTGCTCTGGTGCACAGCTGATGGTTCAGGCTGCCCATTGCCATCTCCATTGTTCCCATTGAGTGCTGGGAGAGGATGGAGAAGGGAACAGCGCCTTTCTTCCAGCCTTGTGCTCTGTTGCACTCCAATGGCCTGCCTTGTTTTTATCCATAATGATGTTGTGGTGACACAGTTAGGATTTCCAAATGCATACACGAATTCTTAATAATCCATGGGTGTGCTTTTCCATTCATTAAAGGGTGTAGGCTGGATCAATTTCCCCTGGTCCTGCACAAGCCAAGTGTAGGGCAGCATCTCAAGACTGGTCCCCTCTCTACTGTAAACCTGCCCTGGAGGGACACCATCTCCATCCCCTGCATCATCCATCAGACACTCTGGAAATGGAGGCAGAGGGTATCAGGGATAAAATTTTCCATTGGAAAATAAATTTTCTATCAGAATCATCATGTAGCCATGAAACCAACATTCAGGTGGGAGAGTATTGAAGCAAATCATTCTGGGTTCCATCTGTTGACTGTGTCTGGGAAATTCAAGTTGATTTGATGTGTTTTGACTTTTATGTTTTAATTTAATATCCAGGTTGTATTTAACATTGTATTTTGGTTCATGCTTGAGAAATTAATTACCTTTTCCCTTACTGTGGCAAAATTCCTGAATATTTCCCAGCAAAATGCAAGGGCTTGGGTTTTTCCTGAGTCCTGTTCTCAAGGTGATTTTGATGCACTGAGTTCAGTGGAAAACAAAATTTTTAATTTAGGAACTTGCACAGCCCAGGTATTCCGGTTTCTGAAAATTCATGGCTTTTTGATTACATGTGCCCTGCAAATGCCCTGATAGCAGGTTTGGCTGTCTGGAGAAACAGCGTGTCCTAGTCTGGTATTTGGAGGTGCTGCTGAGATAACATTGTGGTAGATTTGTTTATGGCTTTGACTTGATCACTGAGGGATGGAGGTGTCCGTGGGGAACTGTTCTCTACTGGTGTGGGTCCATTGCTGGGGATAGTGCTGGAGATGGCAGATCCCTCTGGTAGGATGCCGTGTGGTGTATCCCTCTTCCCTGCTGTGGGGCAGTCAGGTCATTCTGCTCCTGCTTCCACCCTAGCAGTGCTGGGAGTGCCACAGGTTAAAGCCACCTTTGCGCCCCCAGTGAACTCCCACTTGAGCAGAAGGAAAGTGGATCTGCAGGCAGAGCTCGGGGCTGTGGGGACACTGCTGCTGCCAGTGCTTGTTGGCTGCTTGCATGCACGTGAGCATGTGTGTGGGTGTTTGGGCATGCATATAGGGATAAACCACCTTCTAGGTGGTTCTTGTAACATTCAAACGACAGCTTGTTTGCTGCTGGGATTGCAGGCCTGCCTGGCTGAGGCTCCATGAAGAACTCTGGAAGCTGCTCCCAGTGAATATCCAAACGCGTTTGTACAGGATCAGTCAACAGCATGTTCCAGTCTCCAGCATTGGCGGGGCATGGCGGGGGAAACCATCTCCCTGATATATGTGTTTCAGCACCAATTATCGGAGCCTCATTTTCTCAGACTCACAAGACCATGTCCCATGACATCTATTAATTGCATTAAAGATCTCTCATTATCCTAATTCTCCCAGATGAAGAGCTGGAGTGGCTCAGGCCCAGGTTTTCAGGAGGGCACGCATGTGTGAGCCCATGGGGCGGGAGGTGCAGCCCATTCGAGGCAGACAGGGCATGCACAGCCTCCACTGGCAGCTGTGCTGTGTTCCTCCCGGGCCTTTGTCCCTGTTTATTCGCAGTTGGGTTGTAGCTGATCCCTTGGACAGGCTGTAACAGTTGGCTCCGAGCAGCTCAGCGGTGCCATTCTTGTGGCCCCTGCAGTGTCAGGCGCCGTGATGGAGGTGGTACTGCCAGCATTCTGCACCATACGCCGCCAAGCACAAGCCCACTGCCTCCTCTTTGCCAAATACTTATTGTTCCTGCTTTGAACTTCTGCAGAGCGAGGTTTGCCAAGGCTCCAATATGAATCATTAATTAATTCCTTTTTCTTTGGGTTTTTTTTTTTCCTCCTTTGTGTGTGTGTTATTTTGTTTTGATAATTGAAAACAAGATGGGGGGAGACACTGTTAGGCAGGAGAACAGAGTTGCATGCGGGACTATTTCACCATCCACAGTCAGGAGAGTGCCATGAGTGCCCTGCTTGTTCTGGCTCCTTGGTCTGGGCTATAGCTGCTCCCGGCCACTGTGGGCACCCAGATTCCTGCCCCTCAGGCTCAGCTTTCATCCTCCCTACTGGGCTCTGTGTTGGCAAACGTACCCACATCTGGCTGTGAGCATCCCTCTCTGCTTGTCATCCTCCTCCTGTACCCTGTGGCATGGTTGGGTCTCCTCTGGCATTCACAGTTCTGGGGTGCCCTTTGCCAAGAGTTTTGTTGGATGCAGGAACCCTGAGGCTGAGCAACAGTATGGAATTGCATTGTTTCCTTCGGAAACGTCATTCCCTGATGAGGTCTCTGGAAGTGCTGGTGGAGGCAGAAAGCTCAGCGGGGAACCAAGGAAAGGCTTGGAAAGGAAAAGGCAAGTAAAAAGAACAGAAAGGTCTCATTAAAAGACAAAATTGCATTTTCATTTACTGGGGCAGACTCAGGATTGCAAGAGGAACAGAGCGGGGCAGTAAGATCTGCCTGAAGGCTGACAACTCAGCTTCTTGTACACTGTCCTCCAGTCCCTGACCGTCCCTTGGGCTCCTTGCTGCAGTGTTCCAGTGCCTCATTGGACTGCAGAGCCCCAGGTGGGTTGGTCTCAAGGCGCTGAAGAGAGGGAACAGCCTTGGCCATAGCCACGGAGGGAGGGCTGGGGCAGCAAGCCCTGCCCCTGTATCCCAGAGCCCAGGGACTGCAGGAACGGGCTGGGTTTGCAGTAACACCCAGGCCCCCGAGCCTGAACGAGCTCTTGCCGTTTCCACCATCTTTCTGCTTTAATAACTTGTTCCTTATTGACATTTTTATTTTGAACACAGGGAAAATACCAGCACGGCAGTTGCAGTACATGTAAAACAAGGCACCGTGCCATATCCTCCACATTATTTCCTTCCTCCTTTCCCCAGTTTGTAAGGCCCAGGTGGAACTAAGCAGTGGCTTGTCTGGAGGGTGGGATGCAGGGACCCACCTGTGCCATGGAGCTGTCCCCATCAGGTGGGTGGGACACGTGTACCATCCCCTCCTTCACAGTGACTCGTGGGGCATGGCAGGGGTAGAGGAGTAACACCAGGTCTAATGGCTCTGCTGACAGCTGGACCCACTGCCTCCAGGAGCACTTGCATCTGCAGATGTCTTGTGGTTTCTAATACCGTCAGAAAGCCTCTTGCTCTCACATGTACCCCCTGATGTCTGCATAACAGCCTTCCATCTCCTGGTTCCCCACAAAGAGCGACAGAGCTAGAACAATCTGGAAGGAGGCAAACAAGAAGCCAAAACCCACTGGGATTCAGTGAAAAATTTGTGTGCTGCAGGATGTAAATCAGAAATAGGAGTGCTCTTCCCTCCCTCCATCCCAAAAGCATTTGATAAGCACATAGTGTAGGAAATACAGAATTTTGCAAAGCCACAGTAGCCACCTTTTTTTCATGCAGTAAGCCAGAAAATGTTTACTGCATGAACAGAGCAGAAGCTGTAATGTTGTAAAATGATAGTGGCGAGGAGCCACCTGCTTATTGACTGCAGTCTGGAGCACGGGGTTTCTGCTACTGCGTCGTACAGAGAGGGGTGTGCACGCCCGTGTGCCAGGAACACACACCGATTGTGTGCTGCCAGAATGATTGCTCATGCCCAGGGGTTGGTCGCTCATGCTTGGGTTATGTCAGGATGGGCCGTGGCATGGTGGCTGGAGATGGCAGGCACTGGGAGGGCAGGAGGAGAGTTTCCCCCCCTCCCACCCTGAAACTCACAGCCGGGATTCGCAAAGCAGGTGATAGAAAAGCAGACACGAGGCTGCAAACATGAGGCTGCGAACAAGCAGCCCCATGAGTTTGGGGGTCTCGGAATGGCTTTGGAGGGGGTTTTTGCTGCCGCAGCACCAACAAGGTGCACATCAGAGGGCTCAGCACAGACCTGCTGTGGATTCGCATCCGCTGAGGTCTGGGTGCACCCTGGGCTCCTCCTGCCAAGGCCTCCGTGCCATGCCATCTCATGGTCGCCTGTAGTTAAGTGGGGGATTATTCATGTATGAACGGTTGGCACGGAACTCCTAAACTCTGGAAATGAAATCGTGCCCTACAGAACGGCTGCCCTGCTGCCACCGAGGTCAGGGGGATTTGTGGCTGCTTGTAAGAGAGCCAAATCTGTCCTTTCTTCCCTGACTGAAGGTTATGCCACAGTGCCCTCAGCAGCTGGCAAATCCAGCCGGTGTCTTTCACCCGCACACAGACCTGCACATCTCCAGTGCCTGCTGAGGCCATGGTGAGTCCGCCTTGGTATCCCAGCCCATACTGGGGAGCAGCCGGGACCCCCTGGACACCCATCAGTGTGACAGCCTGGCAGTGAGAATCAGTCTACAAGTCTCCAGGGCAGGCAGTGAATTTGGTCTGTAGCATTGTTTTCATGACAGGAGTGGTGAAATAACACCCGAGGGACAGAAGGGATACCAAAATTATGATACTGCCCTTTGGAATTATTTCACGGTCAATGTAACTTTCCTGTCTTCATGGTGATATTTTACCCGGCCGTTGCTCAGAGGACCCCTGTTTTATATTAATCCATTTCTGTTGATGCATGGAATGAAATGCCATGTTCCCCCCAGCCCTCCTTGCTGCCCATTTTGTTTCCAAGCAGTCTGCTGCTGGGAATTTGGAGCGGCTGGTGCAGAGCAGGAGTGGGGCACAGGTTCATTCATCTGCCTGCTCTCTCCCAAGCTGCCCTTGCACTATTGATAACTCAGGGCCGAGCCATAATTCCATATATAAATTTATTTTAATTCCTTGTGATTACTGCTATGATTAAAGGATGTGGCAGGTTGTATGTAGCCTGGTGGTGATTAGGCATTACAAGCCATGGCAGAGACAGTGTGCAGGGCCTAGCTCAGTGAGGATGGCAGATGAGACAGGACGGGTTTTCCCATGCAGGTCTTTGTCCCAGACATGCAGAGGGATTTTGGTGCCTACATTTCCTTGGTTTCAGCTATGCTGTGTCTGGGTCCCGGCCTGGAGCTCGAAGCCCCCCTGCCCTGGGATTGTTTGCTCCAGGCCAGGCAGGAAAGAGGAGCATCCAGAAAACAGAATCAAACTTTACTTCACTTATTTTTTCCAGCCTGTCCCATTTTTTATAGATTTAAGAGCTTTGGGGTAGAGTTATAAAGGTATCATAGAACATCATGGAGTATCCTGAGTCAGAAGGGATCTGCAAGTGTCATTATATCAAATTATCTTAGGTACTTCAACACCTAAAGATGGAGAGAGAAGCTGAGGAAGATGAGGTGTCTACACCCTCTTCACTTGCCCCACAGATACCCACTTGCATTTTACATGTCACAGTATCTGGCCATTAGGGCCAGGTAAAGCTAATTGTCATTCTGTTGACTTAGTTATTCCTCTAAACATTGACAGAATCAGCCCTCCTATTCCTCAGCAGAAAACACTTCCCAGCAGAAAATGCAAACAAATTGCTCTTCGTAATATAACAGTTTCAAATAAAAATATCAATAAGGAGCTAAGTCAAAACTGCATTTTAGATTCAACAGATTATTCAGCAGAAAGCATGAAAACAATGAAGCTCCTCTGAGGATGATAATCATCAGTACACACAGATGTATTGCTTTTTTGAGTCACAAAATCTCAATACCCAAGATCAGTAGAAAACAAAGTATAAAGTGCTTCTTATGGGAGTCAAATTCCAATTAAATTAGAGCAGATTATTCAATAAGGAAGCCTAAAAAACGAAGCCTCAGTTTATGTATTGGAAAGCAAAATGCAAATATGATGCTTTCCAGCTTGCAGGGTTTCAAACCAAAAAACAAACTTACTTTAAGTAAAAATTATTTCATTCAGATTCTGAGGGAATCGACTCAAGTAACTGATCCTCAACTGAATTATTCAACATTTTTATCAACAGACTTATTTCTTCCCTCTTTATTCTTAATTTGCCTATTCATAAATCCCATTGCTTTGTCAGTCATAAGAAATACTTTCCAGTGACTTTGACAAAGGAAAAATTAGCAGGGAAGGGAACTGGCACAGAAACGCCTCACTGCAGAATACTTCCTTGCAGCGTAAGGTGTTTTTCTCTTCCTGGAGCTTTAATGCCAGCAGAAATCAATGCGATATCTCAGCTCGCCCTCCTGTGTGGTGCTCGCTGCAGGGCTTCACCCAGGCTTTGGGGACGGTCCTCTGTGGTGGCCGTGGTGGACCCACCATCCCCAGCAGCTGCGCTGGGGGATCCCAATCCTGCTGTTCTGCCCAGAGCCTCTGCAGCATCGAAGGTCTTTGCTTTCAGCCGCTCTGCATTGGACTGAGAGATCCTGTGGGTCAGAAGGTCCTGCTCTTCTGTCAACAGCTCTGTTACTCCATTTCCTTTGCTCTTAACGAATGGTATCTTTTTGCAGCCTGGATTTGCCTGGCTTTGTCTTAAAGTCGTTGGATCTCATTACGTGAGCTTGTGAGGGTCATGGGGAAACACCGGTGGTCATAAATCTTTCCTTTTGATCTGCAGACATCAATCTCTGCTGATCTGAAGAAGGTTACAGCAAGAATTTGAGTCATAGCAGTAGAACTAGATGAAAATCTTAGTTCTGTAATTTTACTGGGAATTGAGAAATATTTTAACAGGGAGATTAAATGTATCTTTAAATACGGAACTTGAAAAGAAGAAAGGAATTTTTTCAACTGACACACCAGAGAAGTTGTAGGACCTTAGAAACTATTTGTAAAACCTCATTAGACAGGAGAAGGCTCTGCAAATTCGTCCAGCCTTCCCAAAGAACTTCGAAACTCCTTCTCCCTCCATCTGCAGTGATTTGCTGCAGTGTTGGTAGAGCAGGAACCTGCCTGCAGACACTGTGAGCCATTGGGCTGCATCCTGGTATCCCAGGATATGATGTGGGATATAAAAGCATTCAGAGTCCCTCCTTGTAACTACTTCTGATTCTCCCAGTTTCTCCAGGCACTCTGAGGTTCATGTTCTGGAAGGAATGGAAAGAGCAGTGGCGGCCTTAGGTCAGGGGTGGGACTTTGGGGATGAGAAACATCACCTTGTGTCTCTGCTGCAAAGTGGCTTCTTGTCCTCATCTCCTTGTTTTGAGGTGCCACAGAAGAGCCACTGTGATGCTCTTGCTCTTTTCCCCTCTCCCTCAAGCAAGATGGGAGAGTACACCAAGGGGCTGCAAGGGTTGGGGGCAGTTGCCAGGGAAGTACTAATGGGGTGACAGCTTGGCTGCAGCATACTTGCACCCTGTTAGTGGGAACATGATCCCCAGCCCGTCCAGCCCTGTCCAGCCCTGCTCCAAGCACTTGGCGTGCTGCAGGTTTTTGTCTCCTGGATATGAGAGGGACGCTGGAGACTTTGGAAGCAGCTCAGAGAGCAGGTGGGGTTTCTGGCATCTGGGAAGCTATTGAAGGTGGCTTACATGTTTTAGAGGCACTTGGATATGCTGATGTTGAAACGGGAATGTGCCTCCACTTTTCCTCTCCAGGTCCAGGGCTCTCCTAGCAGTTTCCCAGTGGTCTGGCAAGCCAACCTTGGCTCCTCTCATGGAGCAAGCAGAACCTGTAGCTAATGCTGCTGCTTAACACTGTTTTCATGCTGCCCAGGCATTCTTCTGTCTGGTGGTAGAAGATACAGATTTTATCACCCTCTTTCCAGATTTCAATGTCTGCCTGACACATAGAGAGTGGCAGCAGAATGAAACCCCAGCCTGCATCCTCTTCCCCATGTGACCTCAGCCTTGTCCCCAGGAGGGAAGAGCTGAAGAGCTGTCATGGGTGCCACACAACAGAGGGGCTGGGATTCTTCCAGGATGGAGCTTTATCAAACTCCCAGCACTGCTGAGCTGGCAGCTTTTAGGTTCCACCTTGGGCACATCTAAGAGACAGTTCAACTTTTGCTGGAAGAAAGGGACAAAACAGAAGGACAGGGGCTGCCCATGCTCCAGGGAAGCTGGGGAGAGAGAGGGAGGGAGAAGGAAATCCAAGGAGAGATAAAAGGAGGGGATGCAGGGTGGCAGAGACCTCCTTTCTCCCTCTCATGCCCATTAGTATGGCTGGAACAGCCCACAGTGTCCCTTCCCTGCAGAGGGTTTTCTCCAGAGCATTTTGCTCCACCAGGAGGGAATGAGAAAGCAATGTCAAATATATGTTTGAAATGTCAACAGAAGGGCCCTGCAAGATTGACTGCAGTCTTGTGAAATATTTAATTCTTTCTCTCCGTATGAAGAGAGATGTTATTCTGGTTGAAAGATTTATGCAGGGGGAACAGGGCAAGGGAGGAGTGGGAAAGAGAGGGGAAAGATGCACACAGGGAGAAGGAGGGATGGGCTGGCTCCCTCTTTCACTGTACCCCTGACAGGGTGCCTGTCTGATCTGGCTGCCTATTACTCATCGCAGGAAATGTTGGCTGTTGCTTCATTTTCTCAGCCTCCTTTATTTCCATCAGCATATTTTCCCTTTCTGCTGCCTTTATCTCTCTACAGATGTCTATGGCAAAGCACCTGCACTCCTGCCCCCCAGTCCCAAACAGCCCCAGCACAGCCCACCCCAAAGCAGTGGGACACCAGTGGTGGCCCAGGGCCCTTGGTGGGACAGCCATGAGGAAGCCGTTCATGCCAAATGGTGACAGAGGGGTGGCATATTGACCGGGACACCCTTTTTCCAGGCCTGTAGGCTTTATGCTGCCTAAGAGGGAGGTCTTACTTTCCCATGCTGGATACCAGTGTCTAATGGTGCAGACCCAGCACCTAACCAGGCTGGGTGGGACAGGGAGAGCAAGGAAACAATTCCCCTTCTCTGCTCCCTTCTCCACCCCATCACCTCCTCTGCTTCCAAGGGGTCACTGCCTGTCCATCTGCCTGTTGAACGCGAGGCATGGGAACAGCCAGTGCTCCATGGGACCTGCACTGTGGCTGTAACCAGCGCCCTGCTCTGTGCTGTGCCATCAGCACGTTGTGACGGTGACAGCTGATCCATGGCAGGGCTGGCACTCAGAGCAGGAGAGGGCTGGGTGTCTGCAGACAGGCTCACCCGGAGCCTTCTGGGCAGTGGAGCTTAGCAGAGGCCTCTGGCATCCGTGGGAATGGCATTAACAGCAATAATCCATCTGAGGGCCTGTGAGAGAGACCAGAACTGGCTAAGAAAGCATCCCCCCCCCATTGCTGCAATTCCTGAGATAGAAAAGAAGTAAAATTCCCACCAGCAACAGGAACAGAGATGAAAAATTCCAATAGCAGTAAAAGAAAAAAAACCTCCAAAACCCGCCTTCTGATTCCACTGAATAAGGGTTTTTTATATACTTTCATTTTGATAGTTGCTTTTCATTTCTAGTGGTTTTTTGCAAACTATAAATTACCTTATATTTATTAACCTAAAAATTGATTTTCTTTCATTTCAAATGTGTCAAAAATGGGACATTTTGACCTTCTGAGCCTTTTTCCAGGATTTTTGTGAAGCGGGTAATTTGTCACAATGGGTCCTTTTTTTGGGGAGGCTTTGAATTTCAACAAGATGGTATTTACTGCTGAAAACACAGTGAGTTGACAAACTCCCAGACCAGCCCTATTCAGGCAATGTCTGTGATTTCAGATTTCCAGAGCAGGGTGGAGCAAGATTTTGGTACATGCCAAGGAGCTTTCACACCCTGGGTGGGGATGCATGCTGAGAATGGGCACCTCTTGGACTTTTTCAGCTCTCTGTGCGGAGATCTGGAGCTGAAAAGGGTGCCAGTGTCCCCTCCTGGGTCCCCTGGGCTAGCCATGTCCCTGCTGTGCTCTGCACGAGGCAGAGCAGCTCCATGGATCCCCTTACACCTCCCCACTGAAACCGCAGGACCTGGCATCACTGGCATCTGTGCTACTGCTCCCGCTGCAGAGTTAAACCTTGATAAATGCATTTAATATTTAATTGCTCTTTAGGAAACATAAGTAGGCAGGATATTAAATGCAACTCCTCAGGCAGAATGAGGTGAGCAACGTACGTTACCCAGTGACTGGTGGCATCTGCAAAATGCACTCAGTGCGGTTTGAAACCAAGGCTTGGGAGATATTTCCTGCTCTTGTTTCTCAGACAGAGTTTATCTGTGCTCAAACACGGGACTTTCACTGTGGAAATGAGATGCGGGACTTTGTTACGTGCCCTCCACTGCGTCTGCTAATGAGGTCATTAGAGGTTCTCCGGCTCCAACCTCTGCTGGTGGCCTCAAACAAGAAGGGCCTGGGAGTTCCAGCCATTAAAAACCTCTTCCTGAGAGTCCAGCAGTTTTTGTTCCTTTTACTGTAGTAAATAGGAGCAAAAAGCTCTGGGAAGTTCAAACTGGAATAAGGCTATGGAGCCAAATTAGGGGGCTGAGGGCAGTTCCTCCAGCCACACTGCAGCAGCAGTACGAAATTGCATCTGTGCAGGGTTTTACAGGATTTGCCCACAAATTCCCACCTCCAGCTATGCCAGGTTTTCAAAGGACTGCAGCTCCAGTTCCACGTGTCCTGGAGTCAGTCTGTGCCTTGGAAAGTCAATTCCACTGTCCCACTGAGCCATAGGATGACAATCCAGAGGGGCCTGGCCATGAGCAATTTATGAACTCTAAAGCAGATGTATGGGCAGCTAATCCTTGGGAAAACTAAAAAAAACCCCCAAACCCCTTCTACTCAGGTATCTTTTGAAGTTCACAGGAAGCTGAACTGGTGTGCTGAGGGAAAATTGAGGGTTTTGGGTAAGCTGGGGTTCAGTCATTCCCCCCAGCCAGCACTCCTCAGAGGTGAGGTGGCAGCGATGTGAAGAGCATCCTCCCCTGCCATCTCCAGCACACTTGTCCAGCTCCTCCAGTGTCGCCAGCACAAGTGGTGGGAGAACCTCCACACGTTTCCAGGCTGATTTTTCAATCAGAGGAGCACTTAAACTGCCCAGAGTTCAGGTACTTGTCTCTCTGATGCCACTCCAGCGTGAACGAGTGGGCTGCAGATCCCAAGGGAAGAAGCTTTGCGATGGAGTCGCTGGCGCCTGAGTCGTGTGGGCTGGGGGTGGCACAAAAATAGCCACTCTTCCAGCTCGCCTCCCTGTTGTTCACCCACAGCAGTGTCTGAGGCACCATCAGCTGCTTCTAAATGGGGAGAAATGCTGCAGGCCTTCGGCAGCAACGCCAGGGACCTGCTGCTAAATGCTCTGGAATAATGATCCTGCTGCCAGGTGGCCCTGGAAGGGCAGAGGCAAGAGGAGGGAGCAGAAGCAGCACCAGCAGCAATAATAACCAAGGAACAGTCCAGTGGGTAAGGGTTTTGATCTGAGGGCTGGGTGACAGGTCTACTGGGGCTTTTCCTGGGCAGGTTGAGAGAGGGACGTAAGAGGCAGGAGCTGTGCCTCACCCACAGGGCACCCAGCCCACTGCAGCCACGTTCTGTGTGCAGTGGGGACATCCCTGCAAGGGCAAAGTCTTCTGCTCTTCTTCTCTCCAGATGGGGCATGTGGGAGTGGCTTCAAATCTGGATGAGCCAGATCTCCCAGCCATGCCGTGTCCTGCAGGCAGTTCTTGCCTCCCCTCTCCCTGCTGCCTGCCTGGGACTGAGCTGGCTGCCACCCTGCCCCGCTCACCAGAGCGGCATTTCCCACCCAGGAAAACACACGCACTCTCTCATAAAGCTCCTCAAAACCCACCCAAAGCAAGATGGAAGAAGCCACCATACTCCTGCAGGAGCTGGAAACATGTGACTCTCTGCCTTTTCCTTTCTCTTTTTTCCCCCTCTTTCTTTCACTTTTATTCTCCCTCCTTTGCAGAACCAAAACATTTTGGAGACTCTGCACGCCGTGCTAGCCTATTATCCGCAGAACCTCCTATCTCCCTGCTTCAGGATGCTGCCTGGATCCGACCAATTACCAGCTCCCTTGATGTATAACACCATAAAACCCTTAACCTCATTATAGAAAATTTCTTTTGAATGGCCTTTAAAAACCATCTCATTACACAGGAAGAACTGTAATTACCTTTAACGAGACTGAGATATTGTGTGAGCAAGTGCGTTTGGGCTGTCAAAACAGGAGCTGTGGGAGATCATCTCCAGCCAGTTTTGCCACAAGGGCAAACATTTTGTAATTCCCTCTCCTGTGCTGCTCCTTATCCCAGCCTTCCTCTTGTCCCTCACTCCTCCCTACTCCCTGCGTTCTCTGGGCAAACACAGCTCCTCATGTGGCTCTGCTTTCCAAAGTAAAGCTCACCTCCCTAAGGACTTGTCTCTGAGGCTCCTGGTCTCTGCAGTCTCAGCAAACCTCTAGCCCTGCACAGAAAACACGTGGGTGCTGCTTGAGGGCCACTGGGGTCCCTGCACTGAGGGCTGGCCTTGGCCAAGTGGAGCCAAGAAGGTGATGATGTGGTTCCTCCTGGGACATGCCACTGCCACGGTTGGTGGGATGGCACCTTTCCCAAGCAAAGCTGTCTGATTGAACAGGAAGGCTGAATGCCAGTTGGCCTGCACTGCCTTCCAGTGGGGAATTAAAACACCCTTTTGGTAGGGCAAACCCCTGTCTCTGCTCCTTCCAGTTGTGGCCTCCACTGACCTGAAGGGCCGGGGTCCATCCCCACAGTCTGCCAGGATTTGTCTCTTTGCTGCCATGGTACAGCTCATCCCTTGAGGGGGCCTGGGAGAGTTAAGTTTTTTCCTTTCTGTGTGCACATGACTCAAATGAAAATTATTTTTTTTTCCAAACAAAAATTTTTGCATCCCATCTGTCACTAATGTCAAGGCACTCCTTTGCAAGGATCCAGTTTTTTAAAAGGAAAAAAATAAAAAATCTTATATTATTTTAGATAAATCTGAGTATGTGTAGCTGGAGCTGTGATATGTTCCCTGTCCTGAGGAGGAGCAGTTGCAGTGTTAACCTTGGTGTTCATCCCGAGGGGCTCCCCCACCCTTGCCCCACCAGGCTCTGCCCCTTCCTTCTTCCTCCAGGGGTGTTTCTGGCTGTTGCTTCTTTATTTCTGTCTTTTATTTTTCTGCCTCTGGGTTGGGGTCTTTTTTTGGTGTGTTTTCCTATTGACAGAGGAGCTCAGGAGGGAGGGTGGACACTGGGAGCACAGTGTCATGAGTCAAACTAATTGCTTACAGTCTTTATTGCCCTAATCACCAGCACTGCCCCTACCCTCCCCACCACTGCTTAGAGCCATATTTAAACTCAGGGCTGGGCCCTCTGCTTCTCTTTTCTGAGCTCCAGCCTGTGGACTTCTGGAGCTGGTTTGTTGCTGTGGATGGACTTGGCTGCTAAACCCACCTCTCTGCCTGCTCTTGTTGGAGCTGTGGCCACGTGCTCCTCAGGGAGAGCACCCTCTGCTCCTGGCCTGCCTTCCCTGGAAGGGCAGCCACAGAACAGAATCATAGAATCAACTGCATTGGAAAAGACCTCTGAGATCATCGAGTCCAACCCTTGATCCAACACCCCTGCAATTACCAGATCATGGCACTGAGTGCCATGTCCAGTCTCATCTTAAAACCCTCTAGGGATGGTGAATCCCCCACCTCTCTGGGCAGGCCATTCCAATGCCTGATCACTCTCTCTGTAAAGAATTTCTTTCTAATATCCAACCTCAATTTCCCCTGGCAGAGCTTAAGCCCATGCCCTCTTGTCCTACTGCTGGTTGCCTGGGAGAAGAGACCAACCCCCACCTGGCTACAACCAGGTAGTCGTAGAGAGTGATGAGGTCACCCCTGAGCCATCACTGCACCCCTGTGTTCCAGGAGATGTGTTTCTGAAGCCACCCAGTGAATTTGGATGCCATACTGGGGGAGCTTCTGGTATTGAAGCCTGTGTGAGACAGGTCATTTCCTGGGGTTCCCCCTGCCTTGCTACCCTCTAGAGCATTATGAGAAGTGGGAGTCATGCTTTATTTCATGAAAGATGGCTTGGCTGGCCTGGGGTTGTTGAAAAGGCTGCAAGTGAAGCAGCAGTGCTGTCCCTCCTCCTGCCTGTGGTGCTTGCCTGTGTGCCCTGGTAGCAGGGCTGAATTTTCCTTCTGCTCCCCTGAACGCCTTGGGGAGGCCTGGACCCAACCTCCTCTTCTCCTGTTACATCTGCTAAAGAAGGGTGATAATCACCTGGGGTAGTTGTCTTCTCTACCCCAGTGTGCCAGATGATCTGGAAAATGATCTTGGTCCTCTCCCCAACCTGGACAGCAGCCCCAGGGCTCCCTTTGACACCGGTCAGGGCCATGTCTGCAGCCTCCCCCTTCTGCTGGCCTCTGTGGTGCAGGAGCACAGCTCTGGCTTGTGCTTTCTTGGCATGTGGAGTTTTTATTGCAGGGTCTGTAGCAGGGTGGGCAGCACCGGCTGGTCTCTTTGGGAGCAAGGATGGCTGTGGTGCAGGACTCTGCTGCCACAGGGACCCCGGAGCAGGAGCTCTCCTTCCCTCCAAAGGGTCCCTGGGCAGCAGGTCCTGGTCTACAGCCCGTGTTGGCCAAGGGATGTTCCCACCCTGTTATAACCACCCTCTGGAGAGGGCCCTGCTCGGCCTTAATGTCTCTGACCTTTTCAGTGTTGTGCCACGGCATTGGCTGTGGAGCTGCTTTCAGAGCTGCTCGCTGTCTAATGAGCCTGTGGGGATTGAGGGGAAATGGGCAGCCAATAAAAATATGGAATATTGAAAAGGTCAGAGCTGTTTGGTGGGACGCAGTAACTCCCCAAACTTCCCGGGCGATGCATCTCTGGCTGCCAGGCCCCGCGTGTGTGCCCAGCTGCAGGGGCTGCGGGGCTGCAGTTTGGTGGTGTCTGCACTGCACGTGCCCTCGGGGCAGGGGTGAGCTCTGCAGGTGTGCTAGCACCGCTGTGGCTTGGCACAGCCACGCTGGAGAAATTCTTCTCCAGAAGGAGCCTTCAGAACGTGGGTTTTGCTTTCATCCGTGTGGAGGGGGAGACGAGTCTGTGGCCAGGCATTGCTGGCAGGTTCCTGCTGGGATCCCAGCAGCAGAGAGCTGGGTCAGCAGGGGCCCAGCTGAGGTTGTTTTGGTGTCCTGCTCTGGTTCTGTGCCCCAGGTGTCACAGCAGTGACAGGCAGGGACCACAGACCTTCTGGGGCATGCTTGGTCCTGCTGAATGCAGGGGACTCTGGTGCATTGGTGCCTGCCGGGAGCTGGGGTTGCATTCCAAGTCAGATGTGAGCAGGCAGGAGAGGCATGGCAGGACTGCTGTGCAAAGCTGTGCTGATTTAGCAGACCCGTCCCCTGTGGGGGCAGGGGGAAACCTGCATCCTAAAGTTCCCAAACTAACTCTGTTTCTCCCCCGCCCCAGCTTTCTGTCTCTGACCCCTTCTAGTTCTCATCTGTGTCCCAGCACATCTGTCAGCTCACCCTCTGCCACAGGCCACCTGCTGGTGGGGATCTCACCTCTCCAGCCAAGGTGCATCTCATGGCCTTTGTGGTGGCAGAGCAGTGATCCCACCATATGCCTGGCTATGGAAGCATGCTGTAGGCCTGCCAGATGCTGGGAGCAGAGGGACAAAAAGGTCTTTTAAAACCCATCACACCATTTCACCTCATGAAAATGGTCATGACGATGTACCACTGAAAGCTCCACGGCAGCCCTGCTGGTTATTGGAAAACATCAAACAGCCCTTTGTGCAGCTCCCTTTCCTGTGGGCAGGAGACATTTGGAAATGACAATTCATTGAGCTTAACAGTGAAAATTTAAGTTCTGGAAGCAAAAACCAGAGGAAAGGGAAAGGGAGGCGGGGGGGTGGGAAGTGTGTGCTGGTGCCAGGCAGGCAGCAGTGAGGGCTGTGCACTGGCACAGCAGCAGGTCTCACCCTGGACACTGCATTCCTCGTCTGGATGCTGATTGCTCTGCAAACTCTGTGCTCAGCAGCTGGGCTTTGCCCAGGTTTCTGGCAGGGGAGACAGTGCTTCATGCTGCTTTCTTTGGCTGAATGTGGTGGATGATCCTGCGGGCTCCCCACAGCTGTGTTCCCATGCGCCCAGCTCCAGCATGTGCCCTGACTCCATCCATGGGCACTGTGGATGTCTGCCCAGCCTAGGGCTTTTTACAGGCCTTGGCTTTGCTATTTCAAGTGCTCTTGTGGTGTCTGGGGACAGTCTGTGTGACGTGTAGTTCAGTAAATATATAATGGGGTGTTTTAGGGCTTTATTGCTTTTATGCAACACTAATGTAATGCTATTCAAAGAGCTCTGGCATGCCTGTTGGCAGCTGAGATGGAGCAAAGGAAGGATGCTCTTCCTCTCCAAGCCCATCACCTTCCCCAGCTGGTGCTCTCAGTCATGATATAGTGGCCTAAAGGAGGGAACTTGTCTTTCTTAGCACTCAGTGAAAAACAGGCAATGGGATCATTAGAAGTAACTGTGGATTGGCCCTGTTTTAAAAGGGAGCAAAAATATTTGGCCAAAGTCCCACTGGAGTATTTTCAACTTTTGTGAAAACCTTCTGCTAGACAACTTGTTTCTAGAGCTCCTGCCAGGATCAGGCTCTTGGGTTCGGGATCACCTCTCTGAGGTGAGGCAGGTGCTCTTTCGGGCTTTAGCCAGTCTAGGAGGTGTCCTCAGGCCTTACTGGCATGTTGAATGGGGTTGGGAACACTGCCTTGCCTGGCATTCCCCTGATTCAGAGCAGGACTTGGCTCCCGTTCCTAGCTGTGCCCAAATCTGCTTCTTCCAGGCTGTTCCTGGGTGGGGCCACCACCCTGAGAGGAGTCTGTCTTCTGTGGTGAGCCCTGTCCCCCACGATGGCACTGAGGTACTCGAGCTTGCACGTGGACAGGTTATTGAGCCGCTGTTATTCTGGATTGGCTCCTCAGCGCCACAATTTGGGCCCCTGGCATTTAACTTCAGTACCTAATTTTAGTGTAGTGGCACTCGTTCAATCTGCTGCTCCCAGAACATGTGACATAAATTAATACTGTACAGGAAAAGTCAAGTTTCTGGTGTGAGACCAATAGATCATAATGTGGTGATATTTGAAAATACATCTTATTAGCAGTTCATATTTTGGCACTTTCCGTGGATTCCCATGGGCCCTCCCTCCCTGCTGCCCCAGGGAGATGCTGTGCATGTGGCTGCTGACAGCATCAGAAGTCCTGGGAGATCGTGTTGCCTGTACTGGATGTTTCTCTGTGGCTCTATCATCTGGGTAATTAATGTCCTGATTGAGAAAGGTTGGAGTGCTGTTGATCCCAGCAGGGCAGGGCCAGGAGCCTATAGCATCTTGCAGTTCTGGTGAGTGGGACTTCTTTCTGAGCTGACTCAGGGTGTCCAAACAGGCAGACAGACACCAAGGAGCTGATGTGTGATGCTGTTGTGACCATCCTGAACAGAAAAGTGAAATAGGGGAGGGCAAAGAGAGCCAACAGCTGCTTTCTTGTCCTGGATGAGGATATGGGTTCATTGGAAGGACAGAGCATATCTGTGTGACCTGGGCTGTGCTTCTGTGTAGATGAGCAGAGCTTTGAGCTTTCAGGGTTGAAGCAGCACCTGTTACCAGCATTGAGGAAGAAATATAATGCAAGGGATGCCCCATGGCAGGGCATGGCTTTGATTCACTGCAATCCTTCTCAGTCCCAGCATATGGAGATATTTGCAGAGGCCCTCTCCTTAAAGTTGGCTTTAAATGACTTCCTCGAGGACAAGATTCAAAGCTGTGTGTTTTGTCTCTGGACTGGGGACTCCAGTTACTCCTGTGCTTATCTCCTCCCCACGTGCGGTGAATGGTGCTGGGTTGATTTGTCTGTATCAGTCAGACTCTGGCAAGGAGTTCAGAGCTCAGTTTTGCAGCCAGCTGTAATAATATCTCCCCGGGGCATGTGCATGCACCTCTCCCCTCACATGTCTTGCTCCGCTTTCTCCTCCTTGGGAGGAAGCTGATCTCCTCTGCAGCCCTCACGCATCAGAGCAGAGCAGAGCAGCTCCCAGCTCCTCTAGTGCTGGAAAGGAATTGCCAGGATCCTAACTGGGGAGGGGATGATCCCTCTCTCTGTAAGCCTGCATGAGAAAGGTGGTGTGCAGTCATCCTGCACTGGTCGAGTGTGCTGGAGAGCCTCACTTTCTTCTGGTCCCCAGAGCCCAGGGAGCTGTGCTGAGGTTTGTTGCAATGGAAGACACTAGTGTACACTTCTGTAAAAGCAATGAAGTGACTCAGGTTGCCCACTCTTTCCACAGCCTGTTCCCAAAGTCCCTCTGGATGTGTCTGAAGCATCCTAAATAAGACCTGTGTGTTCTGTGTTCCAAGGTGGAGGCTGTACCGAGCTGCTCAGAAAAAAAATAGGCCATTGCTTTCCTCACGCAGGAGGCATTTAAAGAGCCTGCGTGGGAGGAGTGTGGGCATGTGGCTAAATCAGAAGTGAGGAACCATCCCCTCCTTTGGCTCCTCACCTGCCTTCTCTGCAATGGGGATGTTGGGAAGCCAGGCTACAGCCTGCCTGGCCTTTTTTGGTAACTTGCTTGGTGGCACTGGCTTTGTGGCCTTCTCCTGCCACCCATCAAAAATCACTAGGGAGAAGCAGCTCGCTTTTTGCTTTGCCTTTCTGGATAAGATTTCCGAAATGGCTTGGGTTTTTACCTCTTGACCCAGAAAAGTCAACAGCAAAATCTGCTTGCCTGAAGTGGGATTAGGCAATTGCCCTCACAGGAATCCCTGCCTTGCTCCCCTGATCCTTTCTCCAGCCAGATGCCCAGGCAAAGCATCTGTCTCTGTCTACCAGCCTGAGGTGCTGTCTCTTCACTAAGTAAATGAGGAATATCTTCTCGTTATAATTCTGTCAGTTGATTTCAAATTAAAAAGGTACCTGTAGGACCAAGAAGAACCTCATCCTCCCTCTGGGGACCACCTTCCTTTTTATTTAAGATTATTTTGTGGGCAGATAATTCCATCTGAAGGTCTCCTGTGATACTGCAGTAACCCTTAGATGCTATTCAAGTGCATCCTGGCCGCTGGCATGTGCTCATTGCCTCCTAATTGCTCTAAATAAGTTGGGAATGATGAAATTAAAGCGCCATTGATATCAGGCAGCCCTGGCATACTGCAGTTACAGGCATGTGAGGGAAGCGGAGAGATGGGGTGATGTTAGGATAACAGGCATTAAATGCAGATTTTATCCCGTTTGGGGTCCCCATCTAAGCAAAATTCAGCTTCTTGGTGCTGCAAGTTTGGCAGCTCCTGTGCTGGTACCCCAGCTGAGCATTTGGCACTGGTTAGAGATGTGCAGGAAATAAAACAGTATGACCTCCCTCAGTTGCTTGGAGGTTCCTGGATAATGGACTCTCCAGGGGCAAGGACATGCAAAATAATCCTGAATCCACACAGGGTGCTCAGTCTGTAAATGCTGAGTTACCAGTCCTTGGGTTAACGTGGTCAAACTGCAGCAAGTAGGTATGGGCTTGCTAGGTCTGTTCTGGTTCATCAAACAGGGCTTGTCCTTCTCCTCATTCCCTTAATCTGTAATGGTGGGGTTGAGTTCAGGTTTCAAACCTGATACAGCTGAGTTTGGGGTTCTGGTGTTGAATCTAGAAGAGAGTGGGGTGTTCTCCTGCCCTGGCATGCAGGAAGGCTGAACTGAGATCCCAGTATGCCTGGGAGCAGCATCCTGTGCTCCTCATCCTGCCCTGGTATTGGGACAGCAGTGGTAGGGGATGTGGGGTTGGGAGCTGTCCTGGGCAGAGGTTGGAATATGGTTGGTGACATTCAGTAGCTGCTCCTGTGCTCTGCTCACCTAGAAATGCTGCTGCCTTCAGTGTCCTTTGCCCTGAAAGAAAATAGAGTATTTTGGCATAGGTAGTCAAAGGGGAAGAATGATACCTTTCTGGCTGGGGGTGTTACTGTGTCCCATCAGAGCAGATGGGTCTGGATAGGACCTGACTCCAGATCTTCAGCAAAGGCAGTTTTGTGACAATCTGTTCCCAGACAGAATAGAGTCATCACATCACCCACGGAGTGAAAGTCATCCCAGTCCAGGGATTCAACACTCATCCCCATTACTGAGCATCCCATCCCTGATCCTGCAGCGAGAGCTGTCTGGGTGTGCAAGAAGGGCCTCTTGGTCAAAGCACCCCATTTGTAGAGCCTGCAGGTGGTCCCAAAGCTGCGGGTGACAATGAGCCTCATCACTCTGCAAGCACTGGTGTAGCCTTCCAGGTGTGTTCGGTTCGGTGATTGTGCAGTTAATAGTTTTCTAAAGATGGGTGGCAGGTACAGCGCAGCAGTTTGCTTTCCAAAAAATTGCCAATCATTCTAATCACTTGCCTAAGATTTGGGTCACGTCCAGCCACCTGGCTTTGGATAATAATTCTCTCAAGCCTTCTTGAGCTGGTCTTGTGTTCTAAGGAGAGTTGAAATGGATGGGAGGTGCTCTGACATGGCAGCCAGCTGGCCTCTGGGATGGATGGCTGATTGCAAAGTGATGGAAAGTTACATTTGCTTACTCTGAGCCAATTCTATTCCTGTAACTGGCATTGGCTGTGATTTTGGCTTCCCTGTGGCTCTTCAGATCCTCACCCTGTGACGTGCTCACCTGGAGACTTTGGGTTCTCATGGCAGGATCCCTTCCTCTGGGCAGTCCTTCAGGCTCAGGGCTGATCTATCAGAGATGGTCAAGACCTGTGAATTCCACCTGTTGCATGTTTAAAGGCCAAAGGAGTAGGTTTATGATTCACTGGTCTGACCTGCTTTGCAACAGAGGCCAGAAGTTGTCCTTGCCTGATTCTTTCGTCAAGTGCAGCCACTCTGGGTGCACTCAGGTGTGTTGTTCCCAAAGACACGGGTGCTGCAGGGGCTTAGCTCTGCTGGCAGGCAGTAGAGTTCTCTACAAGGCTCCTGTCTCTTCCTTGATGGGGTGTTTGGAGCAATCCTTTGAGTAAGGGTTCTCCCAGAGTGCCTGGACCTGCATGGGGTGTCACATGGGGTGTCCCTTTGCATGAGGGATCATGGACACTGCATGGGCTGGTCCCAGTGACCAAGGGTTTGGACCTCTAACACATGGTACCTCCAAGCAAACAGGTGATGGTTATAGTGGCTGTAAGTTCCTACAGGCAGGAAACACACCGTGTTTGGAGAGAATTAGCTATAAATTCATTGAATTAACTTTCTTAAAACAATCTATGAGCTTCAGGGATGTCAGCATGTTATGCTTTCCAGTGGACTGGTCTCCCTGGAGCCCAGAACCCTGTAGTACTGTGGTGATGTTTAGGGGTGCCCTCCCACTCATTGCTGCTGCTCCCTCTGCTGGGGTTGCAGTGTGCTCCCAGTCACAGCTCCTCTACAGGAGGAGTGGAATTCTTGACTCAAGTCAAGGTGTGTGCTGTGACCTGGAGATCCCCTCCCTGTGCACCCTCCTGGAGCAGCGTTAGTCCTTTCCTTCTTACGTTGCCTTTGTGTTGGTCGAAGCACCTCTGCTGTCACCTTGTCTTCCTCTGCGTGATTCCCTTGGCCACTTCCAGGAGGTGCCTGCCTCGGAGTGCTGTACCTTGGATAGGAATGGGTCTGTGCTAGCTCCCACCAAGAGCCATTCCCTGCATGGCTGAGCACACAGTACAGTACATCCCTGGACCTGCCAGGAAAAGCTCCTTCCTTCATCAGGAAACAAGCTGGGCACTGCCACAGAGTCGGGGAAGGGGGGAAGCACAGGGCAGGGCGGGCTCATCTATGCAGTCTGTTCCTGCTGAGCATGGAGAAAGAGGAGGAAGGAGCAATGCTGGGTGAAAAGCCCTGGTGAGCTGGGCTTGGACTGGGAGTGGAAGGAGGAAAAGAGCAGTGCTGGCTGCTCCCAGGAGGGACCACAGGAGCTGTCACTGTGTCACCTCCTGTTTGGCAGCTGCAGCCTGCTTGGTCATCAAGTTCACTGAAAAAGGCCAAGCAGGCACAAAGGCTTGTTTTGCCACCAGGAAGTGCCTGATGCTGTAGACAACTGCCTTATTGGTCTGAGTCAAAGCTTGATCTGGGGGAGCTTCATATTTGGGGAGCAGATCCCTTGGAATGCTGTCTTGGGTGAGATGATGCAGTTTGTTGGGCGAGGGCTCTGATAACTGGACCAAGCTTCAGTGTCTCATGGGGTTTGCATCGGCCAAACAAGGCAGTCTCAGAGCCTGGATGGCACTGAGCAGAAGGGGCTGCTCCTGGTCCCCGCCTGCCCCAGGTGCCCAGAGGTGTCCTGGCATTGCCTGACAGGGCAGTGGGTGCAAGGAAGGACTTGTTTCCCCATCTTGATCCCTTATGTCTGAGATTTCTTTCACAGAACCTTTCAACTAGAGGTGAAGTCACTCACCATGGCCACCTTTAGCAGCTGCTTCTCTGCATTGTGGGTTGTAAATGTCCCCTTAATTTAGTGCCTGCAGTCCACTAAAGCAGCAACCTTAGCACAGCCTCTGCATAATAACTGGAGAGGCTCTACATCCCGAGCTCTGACACACAACCACTCTCCTTGACTGCTGTAGTCCCAGTGGCTGATGTCTCCTTTATCCTGGGTGCCTCAGCCTTCTCCCCACTTGCTTTTGAAAGATAACTCCCTGTAAAATAGAATGATTTAGTCTAGTCCAGCTGGGTAGGTCAGTCCAGGCAGTAATCCACTCACATCTTAAATGTTTCAATTCTTTTGGCTAAACTTCCTGGTGAAAGGTGTTTCCTTCTCCTTCAAACAAAGAGAATAACATCTCTGACCTTGAGGAGAGAAATTATGAGGATTCAGAGTTCTGTTTCCTTTTTTGCTGCTATTTTACTTGCAAAATATTCCAGTTGAGAGGGACTTTTTGCTTAAACAATTTATATCGAGTGGATAAATTTATTCTGTTCAGCTGCCAGCCACAAGAAAGCCCTGTGGCATGGCTTTTTTCCCCCCTCAATACTCATAAATACTCTTTGCTAAATCTGAATTTCTACTACTTGCAAACGTGAGGGACCAGCTACTCCTGACCTGTTTCTGATACTGGAGAAATCATCACTTGCCTCCTTCGCTGTCCTGACCCCAGGTAACTTGAGTGGTGCTCAGGACCTGTTCTTAAATATCCCTGTGTCTCCTCATGCCTGATCGCATTCCGCTCCCTTGTTATTTCCATCTCTTGTGGATAACGGATGTGTACAAAATTGCTTTTTTGAATGTCATGGAACCAAGAGGTGCATTGGAGGCAGCACTTCCAAATCCCACCTGGCTGCTACTTCTCATGCCTCTGCTCCCAGCCAACTCCCTGCTGTCCTGGTTTTTAGCAGGAACTGGGTAAAAAATTGATTTCCTGGTTTAGCATCGTTCCTTCAAGGCAGAAGGACCAAATGTGGAGATTTGGTTTGAAATTATTTGAGTGAATGTGGCAGAAATGCAAAGTGAGCATTTGGGTTCACAGCAGAGTTGGCTTAGACTGGGAGTAGAAAAGAAATGAGGAGACTTAAAATGAAAAGTGGGCTTGGAGGAAAAAAAGGAAATGTTTCTTTTAAACACAGAAAAACTGACTGAACACTTAATGCTCTTTTGTGAAACACTCTTCTTTGTGACAAGGCCAGTTTGCCAGGGTGGGATCACTGCTGGTGAGTTTGATTGCAGTAGCTCCTCACACCCCTGGCCTGCCTCAGTTTCCCTTCATGGAATCAGAGAATGTTCTGGGTTGGAAGGGACTTTCCAGACCATCTTGTTCCAACCTCCTCCCATGAACTTCTGCTATCCCAGGTTGCTCCAGTCTCTGTCTAACCTGGCCTTGAACACTTCCAGAGATGGGGCAGCCACAACTTCTCTGGACAACCTGTACCAGTGGCTCACCACCCACACAGGAAAGAGTTTCTTCCCAATGTGTAATTGAATCTTGTCTTCAGTTTATCCATGAATTTTGGGGCTCTCCAGCTGCCTCATCTCACCCTTTACCAGGGTGGGCCGTCATGGGGGGGCTTATGTAGTACTTCAGCACCTTCCTGCTCAAGAGATATAGTTGAGCTCTGGGCTGAGACCTCCAAACTCATTGCAGTGGTGAGTCTTGAGTCAGAGCATCCCTCCCCTGCGACAGGCAGGGCTTTTAATTTCTTTGAAGCTCAGATTTTCAGCATACTCACCTCTCTGCTAGTGCAATGTTTTAGGAACAGATGGGCTTAATTTCCTATTGCCGCCCCCTGAACTTGGGAGGTTTGAGTTCGGAGCCAGTCTGCCTCATGTTCCATGGGAGTCCATCCAGCAGCCCTGCCCCCATGGACACTGAGCCAGGGACCCGGCAAATACTCCTCCCCACGATGAGGAGAGTCCTTGGAAGGAAGATTTTCTCTCTCAGCGGATAAATCTTTCTCTGTGTTACCTTAGCAGTGGAAACGGCTGAGGATCTTCTTACAGGTTGATACTGTTGAGATGCTTAGTCTAAGCTTCATCTAATCCTCTTTCAGTGAGCAATCAGGCTGGTGATCTCGCACAAACAGGGTTCCTGACACCAGCCTCAGCATTTTGCGGTCTGTGATCATGCTGGAAGGGTGATGGTCCTGTTGCATCTCTGTGCTGCTGCCCCTGAGCTGAACCAGAGGTGAAAGGGAAAAGAAAATGAACGTACATGTTTCTACCCTGAACTCTGTACCTGTACGGTGGATTTTGGGTCTAGGTGTCAACTCCTGCTTTCCCAGGGCTTTGTGACATGGTATTTTCTTACCCAGCTTTCTGTGGAGCATAAACGAGATTCTTACAACTGTGATTTTGTGTTGGATTAAAGTTTTGGGGTGGTTTCTTGAGAGCACCCTCCTGAATCTGGCCTACTTTGCTTCTGCCAGCATGGCCTGGGAATCCTGTCACCTTTTGGGAATCAATAGCAAATATAAAGCACATTTAAAATATTTCCATTCCCCTCCTGTCTGTTGAGCTCTCAAATTCAAGGCAAAATTTAGAGCTGCTGGACTTGGCTTGTACTTGAAAACTCTTAGACTGTGGATTTGGCAATCGAAGCCTGATTCCTCTTTGCTGAAAGTGGGAGCCTTGTGTGTTTGGTTCAGCAGGCTTGTTGCCCTCCAGCATCACATTGTCACCTTGGCCACCTCTGTGTAGGGGTGGGATTACCTGGAGTGGTCCTGGAACGAGGCAGTGGTGAGGACTAGCACCCAGGACCACGCTCCTCAGGGCATGGGAAAGGCTGTGGGATTTGCTCTTGGTAAGATCTGATGAACCCCAAGCTGGTTCCCACCTGGTGGTTAGACCTCATCCCTGTGGTCTGGTTTTGACCAGCTCTGGGATGAACATCACCCCTCCTGGAGCAAGAGAGGCCAGATGGGCAAAGCCTTCCTAGATAGCTCCTGGTTCATTCTGCCGTGAGGAGGGCTGGTTGCAGTGGTCAGTGCCCACGGGTGAGAGTGAGCAACCCCTTCTAGAGATGGTCTCCAGTGGGGCAAGTCCCTCAGCACCTCTTCACGCTGTCCCCTTCCTCCTGTCTTGCAGGGCTGTGTGTCTGGGGCTGAGCCAGGTGCCCCCCCGGCTCGGCGCTGGGTCCCATGAGACAGGCGGGGCCACCCTGTCCTTCCCTCCTGGGGTCACAGCACCCCGCTCTGCCCCCGCTGATCGGGACGCCTCTCCAGCACCCCGAAGGACGACGCTGCAGAGCTCTGCTGCCACGGTAGGTCCCTGGGCTTTTGCTCTCCTTTCCCAAGACACTTCTCCAAAGAAGGACGTGCTCCAAGTTTGTGTTCCCGTTAGCTCCACGCGCATCCCTGGCTGCAGTGGGGTCACAGCACAGCGTCCCTGTGCAGGCTCCGAGGGAACAGCTTATGCACCAAAAAATTCAGGTTTCAGTCAACAGACTCTGCTCACGAATTCAGGGTGTATTTAGCAAGTGGCTTTGGCTGGGCAAAAAAAAAAAAAGGGAAAAACTGAAAAGTTTGATTTTTTGACATTTTCAAAATGAAACCTTTCAGCCATCTGTTTCGAGATGACATTTCATTTTGAATTTTTTCTAGGGTTTTTTTTTCCAGTGTGGGGGGGAGAAGCCACCTACAAACAAATTTAAAGCTTCACTTCAGCCCAAACAAAATGTTTCATTCAGCCCCAGATTATTACTGGGGCTTTAAAATTTGGCAAAGAAAAAAGGTACTTTGGTCACCCTGAATTACTTTCTTTCCTCAGTTTGGCCAGCGAAACAAAAGACAAGCCTGTGGGAGAGTGGGAGCTGGGGGGCACATACTACATGGTGTTGGGGGGGTTTGAGTGGGAACTTGGGAAGAGCCTGTGGTGGCAGAACATGTTTGTACCAGTAACTTTGGTGATGGCAGGAGATTGTGGGGACTAATTTTAGCTATGACAGAAAGCTTGTGCTGGAGAGGAGAGGAGAGCAGAGCATGCTGTGCTGAGCTCACCTGAGAGCCAGCATCTTCCCGGGGCCACAGTGCTCATGGCCACTGGTGTCTGGGTCTGTGTTGGGTGCTGCTGGGTGCCAGAGGTGCGTGGCAGGTCTCACCCAGTGCCACTGTCTCCCGGCAAAGCAGCATCTGTGCCTCTTACCTGTTTTCTCCATCTGGTGTTTGAGAAAGTCCATCTTGAGGAGATAAATGTGATACTGAAGGGACCTTCTGGTCTGCCCAGATGGTTTTTGCAGCTCTCTTTGCACAGGAGAAACCACTTTGGGGAGAGAGGAGAGCAGGAAAGGACTGGGGAAGCAAGGGACAAGGATGGCTGGTTTATGCAGCCAGAGCACAAAGGGTTGTGTTCAAATGGTTTGAGATCACATGTAGTGAAGTGATGGGAATGAGGGAGATCCACATCTCCCTGGGGCACCACAACTTGCAGAAGAACAGCAGTGGGGCACTCTGAGGGCCACAAGATGCCCCTGTAAAGCAGAGGGACAGTGCCTTGTAAGGAACAAGACCAAGAAGAAGCTGCATGGACTCCTCTTGGCCTCTTAATTGGCAAAGAGATGAGCTGATCATACTTGCCAAATCCCATCAATGTGAGCACCTGGATAATCGTTCCACCCCCCAGCTCAGCTGTAACGACCTAATTAGAGAAAGAAACTGCTCTTTTCATTTCCTACACCCTCTTCACCCCTAGTCTAGAGCTGCTGGATGTGGGGGCATGTATTGGAAGGGAAGTGTGCCTGGTGGGGGCTGCTGGACTCCCTGGCACAGGGCTGTACCTGCCCTGTGATGCTTCATGCCCTTTGTCAGGAAGGAGGAATGGAGGGCTGAATCATAGTAGGAGAGCCCCCGAATCATGCCATAAACAATCTGTGTGGCAGCGCAGGAGGCTGCAGGAAGGCGTCCTCCACTGATTTCCAAGGAGGAGCATGCTGCTGGCGCATCCTGGCTCCCTGCAGCAGGGGCGTGCAGGGCTCCCACTCCAGCAGGAAGGCTTCTAACACAGTGTTCCAGGCAGGTGTCTGGGAGCGTGGTGGGACAGCAGGTGTTTGATATCTGTTCTCCTGTGCTCTTGTGCTTCTGTCAGCACCAGCTCCCTGCTGAAGCATTGTAGGGCTGCTGCCTTTGTTGCAGAGGAAAAATATGGGCTGTTCAGAAGTACATGAGATCAGAAGGGAACAGGGGTTGCTGCAGATCTGAAATCAGTGTCTGCCTTCGTTTGAAGGGGAGCTGGTTGTGCCCAAACCTCTCTTGGCTATTTTACAGGTGGTCATGACTGGAAGTACTGGAGAGTGCCGTGGGACCTTGTCCCTGTGGTTTTATCCCACAGGGAATCCCTCCAGTCTGATGTGGGAGGGTCTTTCCCCAGGCCCTTACTGGAATTCCCCAAACCCTCACAAATCATGTACCTCTGGGTTTGCATTTAGTATTCCCATCTTCCATTCTCTTTCTCTGTTTTCATTTCTCCCTCTCTTGCCCCCTCCCTCCATCTTTATCAGTAGCTAATGAAACAGGCAGGGAAAAACCCAATTCATACAGTAATTAAATTTACTTAGTGGGTATTCAGCTGGAGTAATGAGAAGTTTAATTCAATGATTAGTTTTTTCTTTCATTAATTAAAAATGGAACAACGGTGCTGTTACATTGGGCTGCATTGATCCTCCTCATAGCAAGCTGCTGATGGAGGAGGAGGGAGGAAAGCTTTTCATTTTATCTTCTCTGGGTGCCCTCCCCACACACAGATGCCTGTGTTGTCTCCTGTTCCCAGCTGACCCCTTGCCCAGGTGTCCCTGAGTGACTCGAGGTAAGGGGTGCTTGTGGCAATGATGGAGGAAAGCCCTGGTAGATCCCCCCCCCGCCCAGGTCCTCTCTCTCTGATCTGTCTCCAGCAACAGCCTTTCCGTTTAAAAAGGGATTTGAAATATTTGCTGTGGGTGGAAGATTGAAAGCAGGTCCTAGCCCACAAGAAGTTTGGGGTGGAAGAGTTGTTTTCCTTCCTCGCTGAACAGATTTTGAGCCATTTAAATATCTTAAACTCATAAACATGTTTTTAGTCTTTTAAAATAAGTGATGTGTGAAAGCAAAAAGTAAACCGAATAAGTAATTTCCCATTTTCCCAATGTTTTCTGCAGGCTTTTGAGTAATCTTAGGACTTCAGGTGTCCTTTGAAGCATGATCGGGCAGATTCTGTTCCCCTAAAGCAGAGGCATTGGTGTGCTTCAAGTTTTGACACAAGTTCATTTTGTTAGCTTTGGGGATCATTGTAAGATCTGCTAATGCACGAGTTCATAAGGAGTTGTAGTCAGTGATAGGAATAAACCCCCAAAAAAACCAATGAATCATTAATTGGTGTTATAGGTCCTGACTGTGCAGGAGTTAACGTGCATGAGGGGGTGGGCACTGCATCCCTCCTTACCTGTGCTTTCTCTGTCCCTTGTGTCTGCCGAGTCATTGGCCTCTCTGCTGCTGGTGTGGGTACCCTGGGATGGTGAGAATTAGCCAAAGGCTGGGGCAGAGAGTCTCTGGGTTTGAAGCCAGTGCCAGTGCCAAGGGCACTCAACACCTCTGGAAATGCTTTTGCTTTTCTGAGATAATCTTGGATGATAACTAGCTCAGGAAAGCCAGTGGGTAGGCAAGAGGTTCCTGGCCAGCCCAAAGCTGTGTCCCTATGCTGGGAAGGACAGACAGAGTCCCATGTGGGAATGGAGCTCCTCCAGCAGTGTTCATGCCTCCTGAGGCACCTCTGTGCCCCTGGTTTGTGGAGGTGCTCAGGATCCAGAGAAATTACTTTTTATTCCCAGAAAGGAGGAATACCACTCTCTGCTCTGACCTCACCTCCTGAAACAGCAAAAATCCTGATGGACAGTCGGTTCTGGCAGGAGAGGAGGTGAACGTGGTGCACTTCTTTCCACACCTGGCAGGAGAGTTGTGGTCCTTGTGCTCCCCCTTTTGCTGTGACAGCAGTGGGGAGGTGAGCCTGGGGTCAGAATGTGGTCACTTTGGGTACTCCGGTGCTGGCAACCTGTGCATCACTGGACTGGACCAGAGCTCCTGGAATCTCTCAGGTCCCAGCCTGTTGTCCCCATGGAGTTGTGACAGTGCTTTGCTCCGGGCAGAGTTTTTGGGCTGGCTGTGGCTGTAGTGCAGAATCTCCAAATGCCAGTACCTCTGCAGGAGGACCCTCAAAACTCCTGGCTCTGTGGGATGCTGTGTCCTCCAGTCGGAGCCTCGGACCTCATCTCTGGGGTCCTGAGCTCTGAGGCCCTTTCGCGGCTCCGTGTTTGGCTGATGTTTTGCTCTTCCCATCCTCTGGGAAGCGTTTGGTCAGGATACAGGGATGCTGCCTGGGGAGGCTGATGGAGGGTGGTGCAAGCCTGCGTTGGCCAGTGAGTGCTGTGTGACCTCGTAGGCAGCTACAGCACTGTCTTAAACTGGTGTTCTTCTGAGGGGTTTTGCATGCATGTGCTTCCTGAGAGATCACTGCAAACAATTCCCAGGTGCTCTGGCCCAAATCTGTCCTGGTAGCTGTCAGCAGATCAATGCTCTACTAAGTACAGGCTTGCTCTATTTCTGTGGGAAAATGGCTCTGCTAAACAATTCATTTTTGGCCTTCCAGGAGCGGGGCCACTAAATTCTGGTAGCTGTGTTTTTCTGTCTGTTGCAGCCTGATTTTAAATATCAGCTCAGATGAAGATTAAGCTTGCCTGAGCTCAGTTTCGGGAGGGAGAGGGAGAAAGCGTTCACAGCTTTTTAATTTCTCTTCTGCTAGTCTCTCAAATGCCAGGTTTAAAGCCCAAATTTTGGTATCATTTCTCCCCCAGTGCATGAGTGGAAAGCAGAGGAGAGGCCAAAGCCCAGTGTGCCCCTGGCATCCGATCCCCCAACATCCTGCCTTCATCTGACCCAGGTAGGTGGCACACAATATCGCTGTGTTGGTGTGTTCCTGAGCGTGATATTCATGTGCCTCTGTCATGCTGAGCCCAGGACTGGACTGGTTTCCATTGCTGTAGGTGTGGTAGATATGCCTTTTCCCTGCACCTCAGTCCAGGGCTGCTTCCCAGCTCTCCTGGGGTAAGGCAGTGCAGCTTCCAGCTGGTATCTGGGGGTGGGTAAGAAATGTTCAATCCATGATGCCTCTAGAGGGGAGCGTTTTACTGGAGAGAGAGGCATCCAAAATGAATATTTGGATGGCAATACTTTTGAGAAAGGGCTTTGTGTTGGGATCATGTGGCTCAGCTTAGGTGGGTTTGCTCCAGCTTGTTTTACATCAGCGAGGTTCCAAACGCTGCCCTCATGGAGTGATCCGGAGTGGGCAGCCAGATGCTGCAGCTTGGGAATGCTGGGCAGGAGTGGTTTCATATTCCAGGGGAGGGCAGGTGAGAGGGTCCTCAAAAAGCAGTGGTTTTCACTGTGTCTCTTACTGTTGCACAGCTCCCACACCCTCTCCACCAGCTCAACCTCCTCCCAGTGCACTTGCCAGGACAGTTAAAAGAGACAGGAGCAGAGTTCAGCTTGTACTGTACCCCCCCATCCTCAGCTGAAATCTGGGAGTTGTCAGCTTGGTGCAGCCAACGTGTGAGCCAGCAAACATCAGAGCTGACTGGGCTGAGGCAATTTCCTGGGGTGTCAGTCCTCGAGAGAGAATAAAGTGGATCTCTCAGGGAAGAGCAGAATTTGGTTTCCTAATGAAAAACAAAAAAAAAAAAATTAGGATGATTCAAGCATTTTTATCTGCTGGAGCTGGGGGAGGAATTGTTGAAACGGGATGTTGTCCAAGGTGGTAGGAGATGGAGGAGTGTGCTGGGATCTCTGCTCGGCAGGAGTGGTGCCACTGGGAGGAACACTTCCACCTGGGGGACAGTGCAGGGGCACACTTGGCACTACCCAAAGGCAGTGTCCCACGCCTGGTTCAGAGAAAAGGGAATCAAAAACTGCGAGGCAGAACTGTCTTTCATACTCAGATACATAGTTTCCCATTTATATTGTGTTCTTTGCTCAAAGCAAAGAGCAGGCTGCATAGGCTCCACCTGATGCATGCAAAAAAGGGACCTGTCCTCACCTTGCCTCACGTTCCTGCATGAGAGGAGCCTGTGGGGAGGCATTTCCAGCTTCACAGAGAGGTACTTCTCGCTTCTTGTTGCTATTTCCCATTTCATAGTAAGCAGGAATGAGCCCAGACACCCGTCTGTCCCGGCTCCCACAGGTGCTCTGTGCGGATTGGACTCTGGGAAAAGCTGTGTGTGAAGGATGCTCAGTCAGAGGAGCTCCCACTGTGCCAGGTCTGACAGAGCAAGTGGAGAGACCACGGAAATAGCAGTTTTCTGTCAAAACACCTTTTCAATAGCAAGCCCTGAAGTGCATTTATTCTTAGTGATCTTCTATTAAACCAAAATTCTGCTGGGAAAGGATCCTGCTGGTTGAAGTCCTCCCTGAAAATACAAGTACTGAGAGCCATCTGCTCTGTTTTTGGACTCGGGTATTTTTTTCCACTGTGCTATTTGCAAAACTGAATTTTTTTTTCTAAGAACAGTATTTAGAAAATGAGGTGGTTTTGTTTTTTCTTCTTATCTTTCCTTTGAGAAAAGGAAAGAAGTTATTTCCTAAGGAATTTGGGATAATGGATGGGGAGGTGTAGCCAGTTTCTCAGTAGTGCAAGGCAGGGCAGCCAGGCACAACTGGGGTCCCAAACACCCCAGGGACAGTGCAGAGCCCCTTGCCCTGCCCAAAAGCTTGGAGGGAAGCCTGATGTGGTGCTGGGAGCAGAGATCTCAGCCCGAGCATCCAGTATGCTTATAAGGCCCCTCTCCCAAAGGAGCCTGCAAACCTTGGGCTGATGATGTGGTCAGAAGCTTTATTTAGTTCTGAGGCAGGGCTGAGCCTGAGTGGATTTTTAATGCATGAATTTTTAGTGTTTCAACTGAGCAGGTCTTTGAACTGCTGTGGTTTCTGAGGGATGTTTCTCTTCCTCTCTGAATGTGTATGCCATAAATGCTCCAAAAAAAACCCTTCCCTGTTCTCTCCACTGTTGCTAGCTCTGGTGATGTGGCCACAAACTTGCAGTAGGGTTTGCACTAAGACCCTGTGAAGTGTCTTGGATTTTCACCATTGAAAAGCAAGTTTTCACTGTCAAGGTTACTTCAAAAGCCTGGTCTCATGTAGGAGGTCTCATGTAGGAGTGTCAGCAGTGTTGGGAGTGTCCCCAGGAAAGGTGCAATGGAGAGTGGGGACTCCAGGGCCACTCTTGCCTTCAGCTGGCCTGAATGCTGTGGTTAAACAGGGTGGCTGGAAAAGCTGAGAAAGCACCAGGCTGGAGGGAGGAGTGTTAGAGAGGGAGGGGTGTCTGTGACCTCCTTTGGAAGATCTGTTTTTTTACCCCAGCATTCCCAAGAAAAGCCCTGAATTTCTTTTCCATACCTTGCCTAGTTTCTACCTGGCTCTCTGGATTAAACCAGATTTCTTTCCAAACATCTCACTCGGAGGGCAGAGAAAACTATTTTTGTTGTTAAAAATAAATATTAATTGTGCAAAAGACTACTAAACCAGGCAGGGAGCCAGGCTCTGCAGCCCAAGGTGGCACCATGAGTGCATCTGCTGGCCTGGGGGGGCAAACCTAGAGGCCACCACCATGGTCCAGCAGCTCTGCAGAGCCCAGTGGTGGGATCTCATGCAGGGTGCCTTGATGCTCAGGGCTTTGCAGTGGTGGCATCTCCTGCAGGTTGCCTTGATGCTCAGGGCTTTGCAGTGGTGGCATCTCCTGCAGGGTGCCTTGATGCTCAGGGCTTTGCAGTGGTGGCATCTCCTGCAGGTTGCCTTGATGCTCAGGGCTTTGCAGTTGGTGGCATCTCCTGCAGGGTGCCTTGATGCTCACAGGCTTTGCAGTGGTGGCATCTCCTGCAGGGTGCCTTGAGGCTCACAGGTTCCCGTACCTGTGAGCTTTGGTGGGGCCATCAGAGACTATTTGTGACAGGAATCAGGGAGTGAGACTGGGAGGCTTTTGAGGCTTTCTAGCAGTTGAGCTAGTTCTTCCCTATCTTGAGATGGGAGATTGTACCGTGCACACAGAGCTTTGGGATGTCACATCAATGTTAACCACAGGGAAGAAGCGAGAGCAGAGCTGGGTGTGCGTGGCGGTTTGTTTCTTTAGGTTTATGCACTGATACTTTCTGCTTAATTGCACCCTGGCATGCACCAAGGGGCAGGGAGGGGTTTTTAAAATAAAAATTACCATCCATGAAATACTCAGGATGGACTGACTGCTTTTTGGAGACTGTTATTACTCCTGCAAGGCTTTTAGTTCTCCTGGTCTCCTTGCGCTTGCAGAGAGGCAGCAGGAGTGTTTGTCCTGGTTCGTGCTGAGAGGCTGGGATGGTTTGTATTCCCTGCAGGGAGGTGATCCCTGCACTGATCCTTGGAGATGGGTGACTTGGGAGTCGAGGGGCTGCTTGTTCCCAGGAATATTTGCCGGTGATGGGCTGAGGGCTTGGAAGAGAATGGGTGTCCTTGGAACAACAAAAATGTCCTGGTGCACTCCAGGGCTCCCTCCTGACTGTGTCCTGCCTCCTATGGCTGTGGGGAACCCAGGGGTGAGGAGTTCGTGTCTTGCCTGTAGGCAGGGGCTGCTCCAGGAAGCTGTTAGGCTGTTAAGTGTGGTCCAAAATTAGCATCCCGTTCACTGGCTCTTAGCTCGGTGAGGCTAATAGGGCTTAGAAAGAAAAGGTCTCTTGTCACCAAAATCAGCAGCTCTGACTCAGAACATGCTGAGGGAGCAGACTTGCTGGTGAAGGCAGTGTTGATGCTGTAAGCGCTCCCCGGCCACAGCAGGGCCATGGGACTTGCCCAGGAATCCCTGTCAGAGCCTCTGAGGGGTCCTTGGTTCTCATCTTGGTGAAGAGGATGAAGGCATGAGCATGAAACCCCGCCAAACTGTGGAGCGTTCCCAGTGCTGTGCCATGTTCCACAGTTAATCACTTCCACCCACATTACACCTTTCCCTCCCTGAAATCCTCCCTCGCCTGGTTCTGGAGTGGGGAATGGAGGCAGCTCCAGTTTTATGAATCAATCAAAGACAATGCCTTCTTTGGAAACCTGCTGATTTAGAGAGCCCTTTGCAAGCATGTGTGCAGCATGATTTCCTATAGGAGCACAGCTCTGGAGGAGCCTGCCAAGAGGAGCTGTTCCAGCTCCTGGCCACATCCGGGGAAGACAGCCTGAGTGGTTCTTTCATCTACAAATAAAACAAACAGGAACAAAGAAGGCAATAATATTGACTCTCATCATTGATATTTCCATTTATCTCAGTAATAATTAGCATTTCTGTAGCTGGAAGGGTATAGCTCATGATCTCACTGTTTCAGAGGAGCCTATTAATGTCATCACCAAAACCAGCCAGGCATAAAGAACTGGATGAGTGCTGAGGAGGGCAAATGGGATTGGAATGGAGCAGGACTGAACCTGGAGGAGAGGCACGAGGTTGTGAAGGGGGTGCGTGGATGTTGCAGAGAGCACTGGGGCAGCAGAGCTGGGGAGGGAGACCATGGGCAGGGCCTGAGTCAGCACAGACCTGCTGTGCCTGTGGTGGAGTGGGAGAGCCATATGGGCTTGGTGATGGGAACCAGGACTCTTGGGTCCTTCATCAGACAGGTTCTTGCTGCATCCTCCAGTGCAGCTGGAGCACATTCTGCTTGTCAGTGTTTGGGAGCGAAGGTGCAAGTGGCCTGGGAGTGGAGGATGCACTGAGATGCAGTCCCAGTGCCTTCCCCACGGCCTTCAAGCTGTGGCAGCAACCCCCACCTTGTCACCAGCACACCAAGATACTTGGAAAACCAGGGCAGGTTCTTGCATCTGTCCTTGCCTGCCCCAGGGCACCTGTGCTGTTCATGTGCAAGCTTCTTGCAGCACTCAGGCTTGTGCTGCTCGCTGGCTCTTCATTAGTCATTCCCCATCCTCTGTTAAACCCCCTCCTGGTGCTCTCTGCAGGTGCCTTATGGCTGGCCTGAGTGTCCCCTGGGATCCCGCAGGAGGTGGGACACTAAGGTTTCAGCACTGGTGCTGCTGCTCTCCTGCATGGAAGCTTTGACACGCAATTGCTCTGTGAATTATCCTGGGTCAGCCTGGAGGTCCATTTCCTGCATCTGCGTTTTCAATTGTCCTATTAAGTGTGTGTCCAGACGGCTCCTGTGAGGGATGGTTTCCGGTGTACAGCATCCCAAGCATTATCAATTCCACAGGAACCACTGTCACGGCAGCTGCAGGGACCAGCAAGCAGCAAATGCAAATGCAGGGCGGTTCTTTTATTAGGATTTAAATGAGCTTAAGACTGTTCAGAATTACAATGTGATTTGAGCCAGAAGGGGCTTATAAAACTGGTAGGAGTTCCTATGTTATACAGTTAATGTGCCAAAAGCCATGGCTCCTGCTGAGCACCCTCCTCACTGAAGTGGGGAGAGGAACAGGCAGCTGTCGGGACTCAGCCCTGTTGTCCCAAGATGTCCCCACGGGGAAAGGCTTTTTGGGGTGGAAAGAGGGCTGGAGTCATGAAGTTGGTTATGCAGAGAAGCTGGTCCCTGTTAACAAACATGGATCTGTGGTGCAGTACAGGCTGGCAGGTGTGGTCTCTGACTGAAAGGCAGAGGTGCAGGAGGGGTTTATGGATGTGTTTTGTGGCAGGGTTGCTTCATCCATTCACCCTCCCTGTATGGCTCCAATGTGGGAAGGTCCAGGGATGCCTCAGCACTGTCAGATGCTGTGCACCAGAGAAGCAGCACAGCTGCACCTTCTTCCTCCCTGTCCAGTGAGCCATGGCTTCTCTAGGTGCTGGTGCAGCACGTGGTGGCCCTTCCTTGAGCCAGACCCCACTCCATGTTTCTGGGAGCATCAAGCTTTCTCTAGTTGGTCCAGGATGTGCCAACCCCAGCCTGCACCTCCCTGGAGACCTTACTGCATCCGGATCTTACAACCTGCTGGTTGTACAGGCATCACTCATAAAGGCTTTAATGACCTGTGGCAGTGCAGGGCTCTGTGCAGAGATGGGTGATGTGACAGAGCTGTCCCTGTGTGCGCAGGGATGCCCTGTGTCTGTGACACCTGGGAGCCACCATGGTGGGGGTGATGGATTTCTCATCTGCTTCCTCAGACAGAACGGGAATGAAAGGGAATTTTGAGCTATTGGCTTGGGACGTTCATGCTTTGCCTTCTTTCAGTGCTGTGCTTTTGATCTCTGAAGGATACAGCTGAATATTTGAATGAGAAATACGTGGTTGTGTTGAAATCCTAAACAAAATGCCTTTTGTGCCTCCCTGCCTGTTTATTTGTGTAAGAGAGTGTTTTGCTGGAGAAACAAGAGAAGGAGCTTGAGGGAGAGGAGGGAAGGTGGAGGTAAGAGCATTGGGGAGCTCGCAGTATAATTTCAGGACACTTAAGAGCCTCTTATTGTCAGTGGTGAGACAGCGACATTGGAGGCAGTTCAGGCAATTGTCTGAGACAAATTGCTTCATTTGATGGGTTTGTCAGTACTGCACTGGTTAAGTTCCTGGGTTATATATTTATTATTATATACAAAACACAGGAGAATTCCAGAAATACATACATCCATAGTTATCTCCCCTAAATGACCTTGTAGGCATGAAATAATGTCACCAACCTGCACGGTGCTTCTGAGCAGCTGGATGTGTGTCCTGGAGGTCTGGGGAACGAGAGAGCCAGGCCACCTTTGGGGCTCCTCACGCCGTGGAGTGGGGCTGACAGTGTTTGGCACAGGGAGGAGCATTCCCCTCATTCCCAGAAAGAAAGGCTTCACTCACTTCAGGAGGTGCTGAGGGAAGAGCCTTGGACAGGTAACATGCTACTAAAGAAAGCTGCTTTCCCCAGAGAGGGAAAATTGCTGCTGTTGCCTGTGGGAGAGGTGAAAGTGGAGGTGTGACAGAGAACAGCTCCACTGCTTTGTCCTACTTGGAGGAGAGATGGAAAGGCAGGATGCAAAGTGACCCTGATGAAAAGGCCCACAGGTGGCATTTGGATAATGCTGGGGAGGCTCAGCTCTCCACAGAGAGCCCTGGCTTTGGGAGATGTGTGCTGCATCCAGCAGCCCAGATCAAAGGCACCTCAGCCTGCAACATCCACCAGAAAGCCTTTAATGCCCAGCCCTGGCATGGGGAGATTTACTCAAGAGACTCATTTCCTTGCCTGAACAGGAAAAAAAACTGTGTCAACTTGATGTTCAGGAAACTTTATTTAATACCTTTTTATTCATTTAACAATTTAGTTAATTTCAATGGGTTTTTGTTATTTTTACATACTTATTTTTAATTCATTCCAACTTTGTCCTTATATAATCTTTGTTCTTTAAAGTCATTTCATTATGGGTATTTATTGCCTGTGCTGGTTCTCTGAGTGGATGGGGGAAGGAGGAGGGGTACCCCAGCTGTGCCCATGTGCCAAGACCGTCAGTAGCTCTGGTGACAGCAGCCAGTCTCAGCAGATACACTGAGACAAGATATAAAAATGTTTAGGCTGGAAAATACCTGTAAGATCATTGAGTTCAACCACTAACCCACCACTAAACCATATCCCCAAGTGCCACATCTACATGTCCTTTGAATAGCTCTAGGCATGATGACTCCACCAGTTCCCTGGGCAGCCTGTCAACCCTTTGGGTGAAGAAATTATCCCTCATTTCCAATCCAAACATCCCCTGGTGCCACCTGAGGCCATTTCCTCTCATCCTATCAACCCCCACCTGTCCATAACCTCCTGTCAGGTAACTGTAGAGAGAGTAAGGTCCCCTCTGAGCCTCCTTTTCTCCAGGTTGAGTCCCCCCGGCTCCATCAGCTGCTCCTCATCAGACTCATGCTCCAAACATTTCACCAGTTCTGTTGCCTTTCTCTGGACATATTCCAGCACTTCAATGTCGTTCTTGTAGTGAGGAGCCCAAAACTGAACCCAGGATTCTAGGTGTGGCTTCACCAGTGGCTACTGCAGGGGCACAGTCATTGCCCTGGCCCTGCGGGCCACACTATTGCAGAATCTACTTCTTGTTCTGATGGCTCTTGTTGAGAAAAGTGCATCAACACCACCAGGGAGGATTTGCAGACTTGCCTCTGTTCTGCTGAATTGTTTGTTTGAAAAACACCAAAAAAAAGGAAAATGTCCCAGGGTTTAATTGTGCTGTTTTCTCTATAAAGTAATTGCTACTTTCCTTTAGAAAGAAAACTCTGGTTAGAAAGTTTTTATTTTAAAGAACTGGGTAAATCCTTGGAAATGTTCAGGTGTAAAGCAAAATGTCATTGTGCTTGTCTGTATTTTAGATTCACCAACATTTAACAGATGTTTTCTTCTGTTAAGCTAATTCTTACTGAATTGTGAAAAATAGGAAAAAAATAATAATTGCAGTAATAATTACACTAATGGTAATGGGCTTTCACAGCCTTGGCTTTCACCACAGCTAACTGTGCTCTTCCATTCCTCCTGTTCCGTGTCTCAGCTGTCTTCCCTTCATTCAGACTTTTCCCCAGACACAGTGGGTTGCTACACAGCCCACCATAAGTGACCTCCTTGGATCCAAACTCACAGCAGCCCTGGCTGGCCCTGTTATGTTCTCAAGTCACCAAATCTTGCTGGAGCTGCCTGTGCCTGGTATTATCCTGGTAGGTGAGCCTGAGTTTAAGTTCCCCTTTGTTTTGGGGAGCCCTATGGCATTGATACCCCACAGCCTTTAGCACTGGCCAGCTGAGCACCAGGTCCAAACCAGGCTTCTTGTCATGTTCCTGAGTGGGGCACGCTCTGCCTGTCTCCCTGTGGGGTGTCATTCCACTGCCCAAATGGATGCTTTTAGGGCTGGGAGCAGTTTGCAGTCCCTGTGCAATCTCTGCTTGCCCTGTACCTGAGCACCAGCAAGGTACAAGCAGAGCTGGGCAAAGATGTCAAGAAGCTGTTACAGCGTGAGTAGGAGAGCTTATATAAAAGGATCCATTTTCATTCTCTTGCTTGTCTGCTTCAGTCAAAATACAATGCCACAGCTACGGATGCATTGTGTCATAGCCGACCACAGAGAGCTAATACATGGCTGCTGTGGTTGGTGCTACATCTCCGTGTACCGCAGCTGTCCTGAGCGCCCACCGCAGCCCCCAGGGCTGCCTTCATCCCCGGCCCTGTGAATCATGGCTCCTGCTGAGCTGCAGCTCCCGGGACTGCAAACCACAGTCCTGCCAGGCCCATCTCCCAGCCAGAGGAGCAGCTCTGTGGTGCTCTGCCTTCCCAGTGGGAGCAGCTCGCTGCAACCTGCTGTGGAAGCCCTGGGAGCAGCGCTCAGTTATGTCAGTAACCTGTTTCTGCTCGGGGACATGTGTGTACGCGTGGACACACACACACACACATACCAGAGTGGCCCTGAGGTGTCTGGCACCCGGCGTCTTCATCATTCAGAGCCTGTGAAGAGCATCTCTTTGCGTGTCGCTCTGGGCGTGTTGCAGGGCTGCCAGGGATGACTCGGTGGCTGGGAATGGCAGACCCTGGAGATGGTGCCTTAGGGCAGAGTGGGTGTCTGTGTGCTCAGCCCACCTTAGCCAGGGCAGGGTGGCAGCAGTGGAGCCGAACCTGTGCTGTGAGCCCTTAGAGATGTGACAGGGGGAGCTGAGCAGTGTGTAAGGGACCTGTGCTTCCATTCCTCTTCTCCAGCATACCTTCACCCATTTCTTGGCAGGGCTTATCTCACCAGGACCCCATCCTGTTGAGATGGAGCCTTCATCCTGGGGACACTTGGCTTTTCTCTGCTGGTGTGTTCAGTAGCAGATAGGCTCTGTGTAGCATGGAGAGGGTAATGTGTGTGCCCATCTTCTTGGACCTGGCAGAGGCTCACAGATGGTTTGGGCAAGCCTTTGCTGTTGTATTTTCCCACTTTTCTCTTAAAAATCTGTTGCATCTCCTCTGGAAATCTATGGTGAGGCTGTGTGGTTGAGAGCTGTGGAGAGCAGTGGCTGACCTGACTTCGAGCAGTTTCTCTGGAGGTGGATGTGTACAGCCCTGCTGTCCAGCAGCACTGCTCCATAATCAGGCCCTGTGAGGGGTCATCCTCTGGTCAAAGCACCATGTCTTTGTTCTCTGTCTGCAAATTGCTCCTTACTGAGGGCTTGGTTCCATGAGCGGAGCCTAGGACAGGAACAGGCAATAGGAATCCCAAAACCTCAATGCACTGAGCAATTTTCATCAGAGGTTTTCACACCTTGCCTTTCTGCTTTCGCTTATTCCTCTAATTCTTCCTCAGTTAGAGAGACATGGAAGCAGGTGCCTGGGCTTTGCTGGTGAGCTCCCCACCACCCCTCGCCCCTCGCTGGCACGGGCAGAGCAGCTGATGGGGCTGTGGGGTTGCAGCAGCCCTGGAGCTGCAAAGCCCTTCCCAGTGCTGGCTGGACTGAGGCAGAGAGCACCAGCCATCTCCTACCCCGTCCCCCCGAAATGTCACTTGCTTTTAAATGCACTGGTAGTTTAAAATAAGAAGAAACTGCTCCGGGGCCTCTTAAACCGTGGAATTAAATATGGTTCTGGTCTCTAGGCAGAATCTGACTCTTCAATTCTAAATCTGCTCAGCCAAGCGAAATATTGCAGGGGGAAAGAAATCAATATTTCTCAGGCCCAGCACAGAGAGGAAGCTGTCGGTGTGTGGCTGCAGGCGTGCAAGTGCAGATGTGCACATGGGGCTGGGCTGGGAGAGTGCGAGAGGAACACCACTGAGAGACAAGGTGGGCAGGAGGACACAGTGTTTGCAGTGCCAGGGCTGTGTGTGTTGCACCAGGAGAGCTGTGGGGGTGAGTCCGTCCCACTCAGGTGTGTGACACCACGGTTCTCTCCATGGGGTTCCCAGCACAGTCTTTTAGAGAAGGAAACACAGGGAGTTTTTTTCAGTTTCAAGATATGTAATTGACTGGCCAGCAAGAGGCTGTGAGCTTGTTGTGGTGCAGATGTGCTCTGGCTGTCCTGGTTTCTGGTGCCTGGTATGTGATGGTGAGTTGTGCAGGAGATGGGAATAATCAGCGATTCTAGTTGAGTGAATGACTTTCCCCATATGCAGAGGACCCATCATTTGGAGGATGGCAGTGGTTCAGATAATGGATGGGGTGCTTTCACTGTCCACTCCAAGGGCTGATCTGGATGTGCCACATGCAGCACTGTGTGGCTCATGGCAGCATACCCTGGGCATGACTGTCCTTGTCCACAGTCTTTCTCTTGCCCGGAGGACACAGGATACATGAGGAATGGCCCCTGGTGTCTGCTCCGGGAGCGCTGCTGAAGATTCCCATCCTCCCCTGAAGGAGGGATGTGCTATAGCTAGGGCTTGTAGTTCAGGGGCAGGGGAAGCTGGTTTTGCCAGGTTTAAGGTCTCGAGGTAGTTTCTTTCCAACTCCTCTCCCCATTGTGATTGCTTGCAGACTCCCCTCTGATGTTCTTCCCCTCTGATCCTGCATGTCCTCTGTGGTATGTGGTTCTGGGAGGAGGGAGCTGTGCTGCTGTGCTGGGATCAAGGGCGGCGGAAGATCTCCATCTGCAGCGAGAAGGACAAATGTTATTGACCTGCTCTGGCACCTGACCAAACCACAGACATGCACCCCTCCCTAAAAGCCTCCCTGATAGCTTAATTTCTTAATTGCTGTCTGTGATCAGGATGTCAGCTCTGGCTCTCCTCCAAGATATGTCACTTCCAGCAGACTGGTGCTTTCTGCCACCTTGCTTGGTCACTATTTTCAGCTCACCTGCATAACTGGCCGAAGAATCTCCCATCCACATGTAGGCCACCTTTTTACTGCCCTGAGGGCATTGTGGCAAGTACTGACGGAGTTCAAAATATTGGGGAGTGTCTGGTCAGGGCCATAGCTCCAAGGCTGTCTTGTGCCTTGGCCAGAAAGTGAGGGTTGGAGCTGAACTGTGTGTTCACAGCACAGCACCTGGAGGGGATAAAGTCCTCAGGTGCCTGGTGCAGGGCTCAGAATGGAGAACTGGAGAACATGATGGGATGCCTGGGAGTCAGGGGACCCCAAGCACAGTTGCCCTCTGTGGCATCTGGCACTGGGCTCCTGGGAATTCCTGGTAGCTCCAGCCATCCCAATAAGGCAGTGCTGTGAACATGTGCAGCAGGAGCTCACAAGTTGCAGCACAGGAAGGCTTTATATCTCAATAAGCAGCACTCCAAGGCAGACCTGAAAATAAATATTTGAAGAGGAAATAGTAATCTGCCTTCTATTGTCTCAGATTTCCTCTCTCTTTCTCCCCCCCTCTTCTGTCTTTTACATCTGACTGAACATGAGAGTTCGCTGTTAAAGGGGGTTTGTTTACTTGTGGATTTTTTTCCTCAGTTGTTTTCCCTTTCTCTACTCTTCTAAGGAGGAAGCTACACAGTTAATACTCCCCTACAGCACCAAGGGCTGTCTTCTTGCCAAGCTTGTCCATGCCCAGGATGCTGCGTGCTTGTTTGTCTTTCCCAGTGCTTAGTTTGTTTGCTGTGATAAAACACAAGTAGACGGCTCTTCCTTCTCCAGGGAACAGATACGATGGGATCAACCTGCCTGAAGTCCGTAAATGTGGTTCAGCCCAACCCTATGATAGGTTTCCTCATTCTTTGCAGGTTAGTGGTGCCATGAGGGATACTGCTTCTGGTCCCTGTTCTTCTTGGTGGGAAAGGTTAAAATTGGGTCTGGAGGAGGCAGCTGGCCCTGTCCCTTCCTGCAAAAAGGAGTAAGGGACTGCCAAAGCTATGGATAGATGTGCAAGTGGGAGCACGTGGAACTGCCTGTTCTCCGTGTTGGATGGAGGTCGGCTACTGAGGCAGTGCATTTTCCCACAGGAGGGTCAAAATCAGCCTCTTTCCTGGGTCACCAAAGAGAGAGGGTCACCCATACAGACATGGTGTGCACCCCAAGTGTGGGGGAGCTGTCAGCAAGGACAAAAGCTGCTGAGAGGAGGGGTGTCGCATGCAGAACGTGGTCCTGGAGAAGCAAATGCATAGTCAGCCCACAGGCTGTGTGATCTCCCTCTCTGCATCTGGGGAGCTGTGGGCTGGGAAAGGAGCATTGGCATCATCTAGAGCCTTCCTCCGAGTGCGAAGGGAAGTGTTAGGAAAAATCGACTGTAAAAGTAAGAGGTGAAGAGTGGTAGTGGGAAGGGAAAGACTCCAAAGAGGAAATGGGACTGAAAAACACAGAGGTAGTTTAAGGATATCTGAGACGTCACAGGCAAGGGCTGGGGAAGGTGTAACTTTGGGAGAAGTCTTCTCAGACTAGCTGAAAATGTTTGCTAAGCTTCTTGGCTATATTTAGCAGGCTCCGTGCCCTTTGGAGACTTCTCCAGGCAGATGGCAGAGGAGCAGTTTGCCAAATGGTGGAAACCGTGTCAGAAGGGGGTGCCCAACATTCAGGGAAAGAAGTTTAATGTCAGCTTCGCCCTTTCTGCAGCAAAGCCAAACAGTTTGCTTTGCTGCCTGCTGGACAGGGCTGCCAGATGGCTAAATATTTGCTTGTAAATTAGCAGTGAGAAAAAGGCAATGTAAAGCCCCAAAGTGAAGAAACACGGGGCTTGGATTGGATTCTTCTTCCCGCGGAGGATGGTCTCTGCAGAGCAGGGTTGGGTAGATCCATTACAGGGGCAGCACAAGGAGATCTCAACGCCAGCGATCCCGGGCACTGTGCAGCCATCTCTCCCCTTCTCACTGCTGTGGTCACAGGCCATTACTCAGGCATGCACAGCCTCTGGCTGTGTTTGCTTTAAACCAATATGCATAGAAAAACAGCTTTTCTCTCTAGGAAAAAAAAAAAATGCTGCTTGGTGTGTATCTGTGCAGTATCTCACTGAATGGAATATGACTGGAATTAAATTTCCAGGCACTAATACAATAGAAGTACTCGTAATTTGTGTGTGCACATGTGGGGATAGGCAGCACACCAATCCCATAGCACTGGGCAGCATTCCATATGGTCCTGCTTTTCTTGAGCATGAGCTCACCTGTGAAATGGCTTCATGTCTTGCTTGAGGTGTCTCTGCATCACACCTGAGCTAGGGCTCTGTGCCAGTGGGGAATTAAAGCCTGAGACATGCCAAAAGAATTTTGCAGGGGCAAGGATAGGGACCACAGGGTTGTGCACAGGGACTCTCACCAAAGTAGTGCTAATGCTGTCTCGCATGAGTTCTTCCAAATCACGGCGCTGTCCAATTCCCTGCTCTCTTCACAGCTCCACTCCAGAGGCATAAGGTTATTTTAAAATATATTTTAAAAACAAGTAAATATTAAAATATTAGCTTCCTCTTATTTGCTGCCTGGAGTCGGAGCCTGGTGTTTCCACGTTCTCCAGCATTCCTGCCTAGGTGGGTGTGCTGGCCTCTCTCCTTTTCCCTTGGTTTCTAATGAAAGCCAAGCTTCCTGTGTCTTAACTTGACTCCAGGGACTGGGGCTTGGAGAAGCTCTACCTCTGTAATGCTGGCAATAAAATCGTATGCTGCTGTAAAACTTTTATTGCTGTGGGAAGAGGAACAGTGCACCCTCCCTCTCTCCCTTCTCCCCTACCCTGCAGCTCCCTAACTCTCACTCCACTGCTCCTCTAGGGCTCTGAGGCTTCGTGCCAGACAGCGCAGAGTGCAGCCCATTTCCCTCTGCTCCTGTTCCCCTTGATCCCCTCCCCATTCTGCCTCCCTGGAGGTGCTCTGCCACTGTTCTGGCCTTGCTGGCAGGTCTGCTTCTGCCTCCATTCTTTTCCTTAGGATGCCATGTGCCTGCTCAGCTGTGCATTGGCTCTGTTTGTGGCACGATCCAAAGAAGAGCCGTGACAGCTCCCAGTGTGGCTAGGCCATCCATGCATTTTGCATTTCATGGTGACGGGGAGCGTCGTCTGCCTTCCCCCACACCTTCCCTTATGTATTTATAGATCACTGCGGCATTATCTGTGTGAATGCAGTTCGTGCATGATGGCTTTCTATAAATACAAATGCTCTGTAATTATCGTTAGAACTATTTAGCCCAATTCAAAGGTAGATTAAATAATGAATGTGTGTGTGATATGCCTGTCGACATCAACAAATGGAAAGAGGCATCTCTGGATGCATATCTGGAGGTTTCCCTGGTGAAGGAATTGGGGGAGGAGAGCAGGGAGGGAGCTGAGCTGAGTGTTGCTGGAACTGCCTCTTTCTCAGGGGTTCAGACAGTGTGGTGGGGACCAGTGGACACACTCAGCTCCACAGTGGCATCTTGGGACCTTGGACACTGTGCCAAGGGATGGACAAGGAGGACTGGCACATGCAGAAGCCACTGGTGTTTACAGCTCCCTATGGCTGTGCATCTTTCCCCTCCACTTGCACTGCTCTCAGGAGCAGTAGGAGGTAATTTCAGGCTAGACTGCTGATGGAGAGCCATGGAAGGCATGAGATAAGGCTCCCCCAAGCCTCTGACTCCTTGTTTCCTATGGTAATTGATTCCTGCTGGGCTCTCCCTGCCCACAGCAGAGCCCTTTGGGCACTCTAGCTCCTCTACCATCCCTTGGGAAAAGGAACTTGGGGGAAGAGGGTGAGCTTTAGAACACAAGGCTGGGAGTAGTCCCCTGGGCAGTTCTTGCTGAGGATGGATGTGGCTTTATTAACATTCAAAAAGGTTTCAGCAGGGCAGGACTGATATGCTTGGGAAGAGCAGTGGCGCTGGCCAGAGGAGAGTTTGCAAAGCTGATGGAAAGATGAGGTAGAGTCACCACCGCCTTTGACACGGGAATCTCCGTTTCCCTGCCCCTTCCCTCTCCCAGGTGCAGAAGCCTCGACCCACAGGTCACAGCCCCATTAGCTCCTGTGAGGCTGTGCTGGGTCTCAGCCCTTCCCTGGTTCCCTGTCACACTGTGGGCTGCTCCCATACCCTGGGGACAGCAGCGTCGGGAGCATCGAGGGAAGCAGGGCTGGGAGAAAGGGCTCCATCACAGTAACTAATAACTGTGTGCTGACAAATTGAATTATACCTTTTCCAGTTGCCTGCACTATTGATCAGAGAAAAGGTTTGTGTTTTTGTTAGTCTTTTTTTTCATCTTCTTCTTTTTCCTTTTAAGTTACAGTTGTCTTGGGGGCTTATAATGAACTAAATAAGGTCAGGTTAGCAGAAGAATCAAATATGCTCTGGCAGGAGAAGCATGGGCTTTTCCTGGTGACTCTGAGTGGAGAGGAAAGCAGCAGCACCTCTGGCTCCTCCATGCCTTGGTGCATGGTAGTGTCCCACCACAGCCTGCTGCTTCCTAGAGGACTCCTTGGAAAAGGGGTGGTGAGGTTGGCTGTGCAAGTGTGATGGTGCTCGGCCTGATCCTGAGCGGTGTGGCAGGAGCTGGGGGAGGAACAGAGTCCCAGCAGGTGTATTTGTCATCTGCCCCAGCTTGTGCCAAACTGCACTGCCTGGGCAGCTTGAGTAGCTTCTGCCCTGCTGGGAGGCTGCCAAAACAGGCAGGAGATTCACAGTGCCATGCAAGGAGCCGGGATGTGACCAGGCACAGCATTTGCCTCGTAGCTCTCTGTGGGGTCCCTGCCTGGGGAAGCTGATGGTGTTTGGTTCTTTGCTCCAGCGCTGAGATCCTGCTGTGAACTCAATTAAAACCGTGTTGGGGAAAAAGGGAATAAATTACCCAGATGAAAAGGATGAGTAAAGAAACCACGTGTAGAGAAATGCCAGCCCGTCTTTGAAAGGCTTTATTGAACTCGGACACGTGTCACCCTGGCAGCAAAAGCTGCAGGGAAAGGGGAGCACTCCCTTGCGTCCGTGTTGATGTCCCCACTCCTGGGCTGGGACTGGAGTGAGACGGGGCTGTTGCAGGAGGGGCAGAGAGTTGAGGTAACCCATCAGTGACAGGACAGAGGTGAGGCTGGAAGCTGCGCTCAGGTGAAGGTGTGCAGAGGGAGCAGTGTCTGCTTAAGAGGGGAGGGCAGGTCCAGCAAGTGGCTCCAGCAGCTTGTGTGTCCCCTTCTCCGTTCAGCCTGCTGCTCCCAAAGGGGAATCCAAGGGATGTGTAATGCTGTGGGCAGCTCCACAGCCGTGGGGCGGCGCTCAGGCTTGGCCTCAGGTCACATCTCAGTGAGCAGTAGAGGCAGGGACATTCTCATCTTGTTTTTGTGTAACTGTTTACAGATACCTTGATTGAAATCCCGGCTGCCCCGGGGTGGATCTGGATGCTCTCCAGAGCTGTCTGTGTGCTGGCAGAGCTGCCGCACTCCACACGGCAGGTTTTCCAACTTTGCACACAATTCCTGTCCCTGGTTACGTGGGAACCCCAGGCGTTGAACATGAAGGGACTGCCAGGGCCAGTTCCCAACCTACCCTGTGTCCCCCTGCTGTACTGGAGCTCCCTTCTCTTCTGGACTTCACAGTTAAAAAAATTCACTGATTACAGGCAAGGATCAGCAGGTTGTCCCCACTTGTCTTAGACTACTGGGTCTTGCTGGAGAAAGAGATCTGAGTCCCATCCTGCTCAGTGTGCCCCAGAACCTGCCAAGGTGCGACCGGCAGCTGGGGACAGTTTGGGCACAGACATGATGTCTCTGCTCGTAATTGCAACCTTCCTCCTTCCACGCTGCCCTGCTTGAGAGTCCAGCCACATCAGGTCCCGGATTAACATTCCTGGCACAGTGTAACTCCATCACCATTTCTATTAAACTCATTTTCTATCTAAAGGAATTAATTTTCCACTTTGTTTGCCCACAAGGAAAAAAAAAAAAAGCCCTCTGAGCTGAGGCCCCAGTGGTTGAGAAGGGGGAGCAGATTTGGGTGCCAGCATGCCCTCCTTCAGCTAGGAGAGGGATGGCATTCCCACCAGTCATGCAAGAAGATGCCCAATCTCTGTGTTTCCACCATGCTCGTGGAAGGAGAAGATGCCCATTGCTGGCACTAAGGCTAGTGCTTCCTTTCTTAAGCAAACGACATTAGAGCTCAGGAAGCTGGACCCCCTTCCAAAAATCAGGTTTCTCTGGAGTCTACAGCAAGTTCAGGGAAGGTAGAGCCAAGCTGGCTTCTCTCTGCCTGCTCCCCCATCTCCTTGTGTGTCGTGTCCTTCAGTCAGTCAACTTGCAGCAGGCTCAGGAGCTGGGTTCCTTCTCCTGCCTAGGGTTTGGGGCTTGTCTGTGTGTTTGGGTGCACAAGGGAGGAGGAAAACAAGGATACAGGGATGCCAGAGGGAGAAATGTGTGTGTGTGTCGTGTGAGCAAACCCCTTATGTGTGTGCACACCTTCCAGGAACTGTGGGGCTCCTGTTGAGAGCACCCCCAGGGATTATCACCTCCAGTATGGGCACCTCCTGCCTGGAAAAAGGAGGGAAATGCTCTACAGCCCTCTGTGCCACTGCTTTCAAGGTCAGAGCCTTCTGGTAATTGATCTACTGCCTCGCTATAAATCTGATGCTGAGGGGAACCTTCCCTGCTGCCTCTCCAACAGTAGCATCCATGCTGCATGGCTCGAGCAGCCTGGTCATCAGCAAAGGAAGGGGGGGCTTCGATCACCCCCTGCCTCTGCAGCTGGCCTTGCTGGCTCCCAGCTCTGCCACACACCCTGTGCTGCCTGGGGAGGTCCCTCCTGGGGTCACTGAACCCCTGCCATAGTCTGCGACCATGGGGCAGGGGAGTGGAGGGGCTGACATGGGATCTGGGGAGCAACTGCTGGGGCCAAGTGGTGGCTCTAGTGGGTTTGGCGTATCTAGTATGGCTTTGAGTGCCCCACAGGACCCAGTAGATGGGAAATCTGGCTCCAAGGCAGGCGGAGGAGTTGGAATCCAGCTTCCCAGGGAGCCTATGCAGCCATGTGTTATGGGGGAAGAGGAGAGGTGGTGGCCACCAGGTGAAGAGCCCTGGGCCACCCTCCTCACCTGGTGGCCACCAGCTGGATGTCTGGTCCCTGGCTGCAAGCCTTCTGCACTGCCATGATCAGAGCCATGGAGGTGGTCGCTGTCGGCATACAGGGTTCTAGATGTAGTTCACAAACTGAATTGGAGCCCCTTGAAAATGAAAGCCCTTTCTAACAGCTGAATGTTTGTCATCATTTGCAGCTAAACTGCAGCTCTGTTAAGGATCACAGCAGCTTTCAGCCCAGGGTAGGGCTGGCTTTGGGCCCTCCTCACCTGCCCCACAGGTAAAGCTCTGCTGTCCCTGTCTTTTCCCATGGGTTCAGCCCTCTTCCCAGGTTATATCCTGCTTCATCTGGAGATAAACTAGTTTCCCTCCTACAAGTCCTAACTAATGCTTAACTAATGCTTAACCCCTGGTTGCTCGCACTGATTTCCACTGTCCCAGGAGCCATCATGAAGTCAACATGAAAACGATGGCAGGCAGGAGGCAGACAGGGCTCCGTGCAGCTGGGGAGGTGGCAAGTTTCCGGTCTAGCACTGGAGCCACGAAGCCAACCCACACAAGGGACCCCAGCCCATGCTGCTGTGCTCTTTAGTTCCGCTTGCCTGATGGCTTGGGGCACCTTGGAGCACCTCTTTAAGTCAGGTCCATCCCTTGATGCCCCCATCCCTGGAAGCACCCAGCTAGATGGATGCAGGGAGCATCCTGCCCTGTGCAAGAGACCAGAGCGCGTGGGATGGAGAAACTAGGGGGGTTTGAGGTGGTTGGGATGGTCCTTCACCAGGAGCACGGCCCACATCCCATGGGCCTCAGGGAGCTTTTGACCATTGTATATCTCATGCCAGCAAACCTGCTGGCTCCTGAGACACCTTGGCTGCAGGACTGGGATGTGCGGGGTTGGGGCCACCCCAGCTTCTTGCATCTCACAGGGTGGGGGCCCCACAGGCTCTGCACAGGGGCTGGGGCGGCCCTGACAATGCGCTGAGCTACTGCCCAGAATTTGCCCTGCAGTTGCTATGGTGACATTGCCATTTCTTACCTCACTGGGGGAAAAAAAGCCTCCAAACATTTAATTCTGCAGCCCACCTGGGAGCCTTTTAAACTCCCCATTCGGTGTTTGACATGTAATAATTTTTCTGCTTTTAAGATTATCCTAAAATGCTCATTCTCTTTCTCTCTCTCAAAATCTCAGCAGTGGAGCCTCAGAAAGAAATCAGCATAAAAAATACCAATACAAGTTTCAAATGCCAATTTGTCACTGTCACCAGGAACAGGCAGTGACAGGCACCAGGGAAGGAGGCACAGCAGCACAAGTCAGGGCTGACAGTGCTGGCACAGTGCAGCCACTGCTGACTGGCTCCCATGGGAGATGCCACAGCAGAGAGCTGAGCCTAGGGATGAGAGGGGAGAGGAGGTGATGAGTGGAAACAAGGAATTTGGGGAGGAGAGCTGGTCCTGGTTGGTAGCAGGGAGGGCTTTGATCTCCTGCTCCACATACATTGCTCAGAAGACTCATCAGTGCTGCAGTCATCAATGCAAAAAGGAAAGTAAGACAAGACCTCCCTTAAGAAACTGAATTAAGACTTGGCTCAATTCCCTGGATCTGCCTCGTGCTCCCCAGGTGACCTGGGATCCCCTCAGATTTCCCGGATGGTGCGGGGGAGCACAGCCCAGCCCTGCCAGGCTCCCAAACTTGACATGCAAATAAATATAGTCAAAACTGTCAGCTGCCAGGTACCATGGTGCCAAGAGGCACTTGGGTACCACCAGTGGGGCCCCATCATATGGCTGTTCATGCTTGGGTATCCACACACCTTCCCAAGCAGATGGTCTGCTCCACAGCACTGGGATCCAGCAAGTCTGTGGAGCAATTTAATCTCCAGAAATAATTTAATATGGCTGCCTCCAGAGTACACTGTTTTGGCTTTTTTTTTTCCCCTGGCCAGCCACAGAATAATTTAATCCTGCTTTCTGTGTGAAGGTCTATTTTGAGCTTGCCACCTGCAGAGTGTTTTAATCCCACAACTCACGAAGTAATTCAATCCTCTCCCTTGGTGAGTAATTTAATCCTCTAATTCCAGGGTAATTTAATCTCCTCCCTGGGGAATAATGGAATAATTTGATCCTCCATTTCCAGAGTAATATGATCCTCTACCTGAGAAGCTTAATACTTTAAACCAGCCACCTGCCCATCTGCAGGCACTGCCATCCCTGCAAAATGCTTCCTGCCTGGCAGGGATCTGGATAGTCTTCCAGTAAATCCATTCCCACTCTGGCTGGGGTAATCCAAGCAGGTCCAGAACAGGCAAAACCACCATTTAGCACTGCCTGACCTTGGGGTATTTGAACCTGGATGTGTGTGATTGCATCGTTTAAATCCCTCCTCAACCAATTAATTCATTTGTTGATGAATTAGTTTTAATCTGGTTGGTGCCATGGTTATTAAAGCAGGGCAGCCTTTGCCCCCACTCTGGGGGGCTGCTGGTGTGAGGGAGGGCTCTTGTGGACTTGTGCTCCGTTCTACCTATAAATATGTAGATATAGATATAAATATGGACTATCTTTCCATCTACCTGGACGGGCAGTGCTGTGTCCCCTCACCCAGCAGGACTGGCTCTTGAAATGTTTTATCCCCAGGTGCCATTGGGCCAGGGTCCCGTTTCACTGGGGGTCTCCAAACAAGGTGCCAGCATCCAAGTCACCCGCCAAACAGCCGGTAGCGTGGCGGGGCCACGGAGACAGCCTGCTCTTGGCCTGAGCACCCCTGCCCTACCACAGCATCCTGGACACATTCATAGCCTCTGTCCACACTGTCACCTCTCATGGGGCCTTTGGGTATGTCACATGCCACCTCCCAGCATCGAATTCCACCTGGAACACAACAGAGACTCCCTATGGGATGGCATGGCAGAGAGATTCACGGCAGGAGTCTGGCTGGTTTACACCTCTTCCCCTTCATTTTAGCTCTAGCAAAGGCTCGTGGTTAATAGAAGAGTTTCCTTAGCTGACATGTTAAAAAGAGAAATACCAATAAGGATAGTGTCCATTTCCATGCAGAGGGGGATGTGTGGAATGAGCAGAACAGAAACATTTCCCTGTTCCTCTAAAGGCTGCAACAGTTTGTACTCGGGAGAGGGATTAGCATGCTAAAAAGGAAATAATACCCTGAAAAAATGCTTGTGGAAGAAGAGACAGAGGGTGAGGTGAGGCAGTGGGGCAGGAGGAGAGACCTGGCAAAGAGGGCCATGTTGACCCCAGGTTTGGGTTGCTGAGGCATAGATGGGATGATGCCAAAGCACAGATGGGAAGGTGCCCCAGCATGGCAGAGCAGAAGGGGATGGGGTCGGAGCCCATCCACTGCCCCCAGGGAGCCCCAACGCCAGCCAGCCCCACCCACACGCTGCGCAGCCCCTTTGCAAATGGTGGTCTGTCCTGCACCACCCATCACACCCCCAGGGAAAAGTGAGGAGGTTGAAGCTGTGATTATTTGTATTGTTTAATCCCACTATCAAGTTAGGGCTTAAGTCTTGGAAGCCAAAAGAGAGGCAAGTGGTTTGGAGGACCAGAACCAACTTCCATCACTCCCTGCCTGTAGCTGCGTTGGAATTAATTCCCTGTCTCCCCCACCTTCCTGAAACCTCCTGGGACCACCCCATCATCCACCACAGCTCCCTGCAACCTCCCTCTGGGGCTCCACTGGGCTCAGAGGTGCCAATGATAATTGTCTTTCCTAGGGACAGAGAATACAAACAAAAATCCTTGCCTGGGCTAAACAGAAATCATTGCTTTGTTCCACCACATGCTTTATATGCCCCAGAGCCCCCTGGGACTGCTAAAATTCTGCTTTTAAGACTCTGCTTTATACAAAAGTCTGTCCTGGATATGTCATCTCACATTCTAACGTGATATATTAGACAAATAATTCTTTATGTGCAAAGCGTTCCTAAGTACCTGCAGGCCGGAGGGAAGAAAGAGAGGGGCCTGAATATCTTTAAAAATCCTATTCTAAATGTTTCCACTTCAGTCTCTCCTGCAGATTCTGCTCCATGCCACGTCTCGTGCCCAAAAGTCAGCTCTGCCAGTGCTTTCTGGGATGCCCCATGGCTGTGCCCTGTGGGGCAGTGGTGGGCTTGGGCTGGTTGTGCTGTGTCTCCCAGATGTAGCCTTGTATCAGGGGAGGGGAAGAGAGCAGGGGAGAAGGCTCTCCCTTTACTCCTTGAAAGCCACTCTCTTTAACCAGTCTTGGTGTTCACTCACCCGTCTTCCCTTCTAGTAAGTTGCTTTTTGTTCTGCTGTATCATGTCTGGATGCACACGCGGGTAATTGATGGACAGAGCCCAACCTCTGAACGCTATCAACATAGCCACTGTGAAATCACACATCCAAATATGTTTGATCTTCGCAGCCTTTTGGGCCTGAACACTCTTGGCCGCAGATTTCTGGACTTCAAGGAAAAGAGCAAATTTCCTTCAAAATGTCAGCATGGAAATGAGAAAATGAGAGAGAAAAGGGAAGAAACAAGGGCTGGTTAAACTTTGCATTCCTGGCAAAGCAGAGCAGTGTGGCTCGGAGGGAAGGAACCAGAGCTCAGCCGTGGGCAGGCCTTGGCTGAGGGGAGTGGTGGTCCCTTAGGGATCTGGATGCTGCCCTGTGATGGGTGCAGCTCCCATGGTGACTTCCAGCCAGCATTCCACCTGCTCTTTTCAGCCTGTTTTTTCCAGGAGTCATCTCAGCAGTTTGGCATCTGAGTGTCTTCTCCCACCACGAGCTGAACCCCTGGTGTTTGGTGCAGGTGAGGCCCTGGAGTCACACCACCGTGTCCACCCTGGTGCTGGCAGAGGTCTCCGTGCCCCTGGTGTTGCTGCAGTACATGAGGAAGCAGCTGTGGCTGCTGCTGAGCCCCTTTGCTCGGCCAGCACTGGGACAAGGCTATCCCGCCGGGGCTGAGTGGCAGGCAGTGACCCCCCAACAAAGGGCTCGTGTCTGTGCTGGGACACCCCGCCTGCCCTCGGCATGGCTTTGAGTGCTCTGTGAGTAATTCTGGAGTGCAGGAATCATTCTCCACACAAGCACCTCTCTCTCTTGCACAGCAGCAGCATGTTTTAGATGTTCCTCTTCGGTCCCTCCCTGAGCTGTGGGTAAGGAAGGACAGTGGGACGAGCTGCAGCCAGGGAGCTGGGAGGATTTCCCCTACCAACCAGGACAATGGAGAACATTCCTGCCACATGGGCACAGCCGTCCTCCCCTGACCAGACCCTGGTGGGGCTGCCCGTGGCCACCACAGAGGCATTTGAGAGGAAGCAGAGGCCCTGCTGTGCTGCCAATGGAGCAGCTGCAGCGCGCTCCCCGCACGTCGCTGACTGACGGCAAAGACACACGACCGCACATCTTGTTTTCAGTGGTCGGGGCGTTCGTGTTGGCAGGGCCTGGCTCACGCTAACGACAGAAGCTGCCTCGCACTGTCGGAGCGGTTCTGCTGTCACCGAGCCTTCGCACACCCGCCTCTTCCTCAGAGTTGCCAGCAGCTCTGCCAGCCTCTGCTCCTGGCACTGCTCGCACGGGCCACCCACAGCCACAGTCCTGGTGGGCACCCGCTCTCTGCCCTCTCGCAAGCACAGGTTTTGCCCCTCTTTTGACACAGCCCTGTTTCTCACTGTCCCCTGGCCATCGTCCTTCTCCCGCTGTCCTGGGGGTGCTCCTCACACACTGGGACCGAGGCTTAGTCTGCTTCCAACTGCGCTCCTGAAGTCGTCTGCTTTAAATACCGACAGCACACGAAGTGAGGAATCTCGTGGGTTTGCTGCACAGCTCCTGGGGGATGACGTGTTTTGTGCTAAGCAAGAGCTGGGAGTATAGGCTGAGAGTGGTCCCTCTGGGCTCTCTCATCACTCTGTCGCCAGTTTCCTTTTCTCGAGGAGTTCTGTGGGATGAGGATGAGCTTCCATAGCAGGCTGTGGTGGGATGTGAGTGGCAGCAGGGCCGGTGTGCCAGCGCTCTGCTCAGAGCAGCACTGCCCAGCCCATGGGCTGCAGCCCATCAGTCCTGCTCACACTCCCAGAGACTCCTCAGGAGCTCTGAGGCTGCACCAGCTGTGGCTGCAAACGTTGGGATGGGGCTGCCTGCCAGGCTTCTGCTGCATTTCTGTCTGGGCCCCATTTAGCTATTTCCAGTATGGGATGCAGATGCTGGATGTGAGCTGGACCTACTGAGCTGCAGTCACTGTCCCACTCTGTGTGAAGAGTGCAGGTTCACAGTCCTGCCTTGGCTCCTGGCTATGCAGCCCCATGGCCATCCCTTGTGGTGCCCTGTCCTCCTGTTGCAGTCACCAGGGGACTCCCACCATGGGCCAGAGCCCACAGACTGCCAACAGGATTCAGCTTTGCCCACTGCTGCCATGCAGGGACCTGACAGCAGCTCAGTGTGAAGGGTTGTGCCTCTGCCTTGGGATGACAGATGCTGCCCTGCCACGATGCAGCTTTCAGGCTCTGCCTGGGAGTGGTCAGGAGTGGAAGGAGTTCTTTCTGGCATTGCCAGAGAAGGAAGGTGAGGAGAAAGAGGAGGGTAGGCTGGAGCATGGGTGCATCTGGGGACATGAGCTCAGGAGCAGGGCTGCAGGGAGGGGAGAGCAAGGGCTGCATGCTGGGAGAGGAGCCTGGGCTCATGTGTGTGTGTGCAAAGGTCATGTGTTCATTGCATTTGCCTGGCAGTATGTCCATATAACAATGGATCACCTCTGAGGACCTCAAAATCACCCTCCCCACCCCAGGGACAGCAGATAATAATGAGATATCTGTAGATGCTAGATGACTCAAATGAGAGCTGGGTTGCCACTCTACTCTTCTCCTCTTTTCCTACAAGCACTCAAAAAAATCTGAAGGGAGTTTTGCAGCTCCATATCCAGCTGTTGGTCCATTCTCAGCCTGCCAGCAGAGTATTAGGTTGGGGCTCTTGGTCTCCGAAGGTCAGGGCTGCAGGAGGAAATTTTGAGCCATGTCTGAGACCTCTCAGTAGCCTTAATGTGCCTTTTGGTTCTGTCTGTAGAAATTCACCAAAATATGCCCCTTTTTGATGGAGAAATGTAAACAGAAACAGAATTTTGGAAGTGTTTCTGTGGAGGTGAGGACAAGCCACATTTCATCCCACTCACACCCTTCCTGGAGTCCTGGAAGCCTCTTGTGCTGCCAGAGCAGCCCTTGTGCACATGTAGTGCCTCTTGGGAGGTGTGTATCCACCTCTCCAGCAAATGCATTTACCACAGTGGGAAGCACAAACTTGTCTTCTCCATGTGTGGCTCCAGGCTGTATTGTAGATTAAAAGATTTGTCTTTCTCCTTTATCCAGCAGGTGGGTCTCTGGTGGCTGATTCAGTACCATTCCTCATGTGGACCCTGGGACATCCGTGCTGAGGTTCTCAGTAAACTCAATTACACCATGGTAATAACATGGTATTGACTCAGGAGTCTCAGCAGCACAGGACTCTTGCCATTTATTAGTTGTTTAATTATATGGCACATCAGGCCAAAATAATGTCATTAGCTAATTAGCCCATGTTGGGGGTATTTGTAATTTTTGTTACATGAATGTTAATGTCAGTGAAAGGTGCCAGCTGGTAGCTCAGGAGTCAGGCCTTCTTTTGTGCACTGTCCCATGGGCAGAGGTCCCCTGCCACCTTCAGGGACAAGATGTCCCTCCATAGTATCTTCAGGGGTTTGGGTGAGCTACTAATAACAGCACCTACTCACAGCACAGCTGGGACCCTCAGCACCCTCCAAAGAGCTTCCTGTGGACATAGCTGGGCCAAGCCCATGTCCAGGGTTTATTCAATAGCCGTGGTTTCAGGATTTGAGGAACAGTTCTGTGGTATTAGAAGGGCACAGCTCCCCAGGACTGTGATGCAGCTCAGCCTGGACAGTGACCACGTGCTGCCAGTGCCACTGTGAGCCACCTGTCCCCATGTTTGACACCGGTGCAATTACGCATCGCTGAGCACACAAAGAAAGGAAAATAAGTGTTTGAATGCCAACGGCGTGTACTGCAGTCATAACCCAGCAGAGGGGGTGACAGCAGCACAGCTGTAGGGCTGAACTTTCCTGTTGCACACCTGGCGCTGTTCCCGCTGCCTGTTTGGTCCAGGAATTCACCCAGTTGCTCAGGGATGTTTTATTTTCCTCTCTCTCAAGGGCTGGGGAGGCAGAGCTCACGTGTCCCATGCAGGAGGCACTTCCAGGACTGCCTTGACTGCCGGCACTCACACCATCCCCATGCCTGTGTACAGACAGTGCTGTCCCCCTTCCCAGGCTCCAGCATGGAAGTTTCTGGACTGGGACTGTGGGCTGGTGATCCATCTGCAACAGGATCCTCTCCTCGTTGCACCGTGGGGATGGTGCATAAAGCAGCGACCTCCCAGTGGCTCACCTGGCTATGAATGCAAGCTGCTGGCATGGAGATGGGGTGTGGAAATCCTGTGGGATGAATCTCATGGGGTTAGGAGATCTACAAGGCAGCGCTGGGTGTCTCACTGGTTTTAGTGGCTTTTCTCAGGAGGGGGCAGCATTGCCATGTGGGAACGCTTTGGGCAGGATGCTGCAGGATGTCCATCAGTGATGGACACGTCTTGGTTGCTCTATCCCACCAGCACCAAAGATTTTCAGTGTGATGGCTCCTGACTTATGTTGGTCCTTCAACTGGCTGCTTTGGGCCTGCAATTGATAATGTTGTGTTGGCCCTGCAAGCTTCTTACCATTATTTAACCCAAGCAGGTTGGCTCCGGGCTTTAAAAAATACATTTGGTGCTCCTAAAGATTTCTTAAAGTCTTTCAGTCTGTCTGGGCCCTTTCCAAGCTCTGAAAAATTGCAGGCCTCTGCAGATGCTTTCATGTCCTTGAAGGCAGGTCCTGCCGACTGGAGAACCTCCCTGGAGAGCCCACACACTTCTGTAAGGTTCAAGAGTCCATAGCAAATAACTCCAAAATTAACCATGTTGTCCTCCCCCAAGTCCTCAAAGGCACAAGTTCAGATGAATAAAATAAATTTGGAGTTAATAGACCACACTGAATTGGAAATATGGCATTCCAAAAAGGGGAGGTGGAATAGAAGACTTGTCCAATAGTTAGGAACGTTCCCTTTTTCAAACTTCCTTATCTCCCCAGTGCCTTAGCTGCTTAAATGGAGATTCTTGTGAAGAGTTATATTCCAGAATAGAGAATTATTTGATGGAAAGATTTTTTTAATTTTTTTTTTTTAAGAAACTTTAAGGAGAAACAAAATTAGGCTTGTAAGGAGAATGAGTTATATCCTTCTGCTGGCCATTGCCTGTGTGGTTTCGCAGGCCTGCTGTGAGATAATCACCCATTCTCCCATGCTCTGCCGCTCACCTTAATAACTCTCCCAGGGTTTGATGTAATGGTTTACATAACCTTTCTAAAGCATCCTGAATACTGATGCATCCAGCACTTAAATGTGACATTGAGTCAACTCAGAAGTGCTTTACAGCTGGGTGATGCTTCTTGGGGCTGTTGGAAACGATGAATGGAGTTTCACTTACCAAGCCGGAGTGGGTAGAACTTTTTCCCAGCTGAGCCATGTAGCTGGAAGGAATCTCAGGGACTCAAATCCTGAGCTTGGAGGTGGGTTTCTCTCCCCTGTGCCACCTGTGGATTATGTAGCACCAGAGCTGATGCAGAGCAGCAGCTATGGACTTGGATTCATGCCACCTGTCTGCATGTGGCCTCTCGATAGGTACCTGCCATGGAGCCCACTGGCTGGATGACATTTAAAGTCAGCAGGGAGAAAAAAGGCACATCCAGGCAAAATTCATCCGACTTTTCTGAGGCAACCACCTTACAACGAGATTAGTCCTACCCCTGAGAGGACTTTTCTCTCCATTAGCAGTTCATACAGCATGTCCAAGGGTGCAAGCTGCCTTTGGGTAGATGCATCCCCCCTGGCTCCCTGCTGGGCTGCTGGATTTGGGTACCTGCATGCCCTGTGCACGGGCAGGGAGGATGCTTTGCTCCTTCCTGGGGCACTGTGCAGAGTGCAGGTGTGGCAGACACGTAGCCCTGCTTTGCCCAGCGCCCTCCCCAGATGGGGCTCTGGCACATGGCATTCACCAGCCCAATCAGAGGCACATGCTCAGAGGGCAGAGATAAAGAAAGCCGTTTTCTGATAGCTGGGGCTGATTCTGCTGTCTTGAAATCCTGCAGTAATTACTGGTGTTGATTATATATGTAAATCTGTATCTGCAATAGTCTCTCTCTCATATATGTCTGTGTATATATATACGCACGCACACGTAGATGTGTGTGTATCTAACATATGTGCTCTCAGCCCACACAACATATGGGGCTCTGAAAGCCACAGGAGCATGCGCATCCCTCAGCCCTGACTTGCACGCCACCCACGGAGTGGAGGGAGGTGATGTGCCTGCCTGTGCCAGCCTCATCCCAACGTGCCATTGCCCTCCCAATCCTTCCAGGTGGGATTTTCACCCTGCACAGCATGAAAATAATTCCAGCTGTGACTGACTGTCCCCCCCAATGGGTGTATGGGGTGGTGACGCCCTCCTGCAATCCCCAGGTTTTCAGGGTTTTTGCTGGGAAGCTCAAGGCTTGTGAGGAGCCTTGCACAGCTCAATTGGCCCAGTGCAGGTGGGGTGTGATGGGATGTACCAGACTCCTGGTGCTTTGCTGTGGCTCATTCATTAGTTAGTGTGTCTTAATTAATCAGGCTGACCGTCTGCCAGAAGACATTAAACTCAGGCTGGGTCGCAGGGGAATGGGAAGGAGTCAGTGGATGGCATGGTTGTGCCCCAGACACACACAGGAACCCACCCTACAGCTCCTGGGGCTTGTGCTACTTCAGATTCTAGGCCAAAATCACTCAGAGAAGGGGACTTTTGCTGTCCCTTTCACCCTGGTGTGAGCTGTGGCTGCAGAGCATCCCCATGCCAGCATCCAGCGTCAGCTTGAGTGTCCATGACACAGTGCTCCTGGTGTGCAAGGAGAAGGAGCTCTCTGGGGTGCTGGTGGCTGTCCAGGGCTCAAATCCCCCAGCAGTCGGAGGTGCTGCCTGACCCTTTCCCCCATCTCTAGAGAGGTCATTGTGTCTTCCAGCTCCTTCTGTTTGGCAGTGTGAGTATGTCACTGTCATGCCACTGTCAGGCACTACTGGCGTGGCCGGGCACAGTGAAGCAACGTGATTCAGCTTTGTGGTTTTCAGCCATGGCATATTGAGAATAAGGCCAGAGGAGCAGAGCTGAGGGAGGCAGGGGTCTACAGAAGCCCAGGGATGAGGAGGGGCAGTGTGCCCAGCTGAGGGTGCTCTCTGTCCTGGCTGTGAGCTGAGCATGTCCTGCCGAAGCACGAGAAGCAGAGCAGGTAGGGGAGGAGAGGGCGGGCGGGCGGAAATTCAGATGTGCAGCTGAAAAAGAGCCTTTCATAAGAGAGCTGTTGGTGTCAACGATGTTAGCAGTGTCACTGATGGAGAAATTCAATCACTTCCAATGAGAGAAATATAATTGTCTTTCGAGGTACAGTAGCTTGTTGTCATTTTCCTATGACACACTCCATCAACTTTCAATTTCTAGTACAAAACCCCTTCGTTCCTGCTCAGGCCTCTATAATCTGTTGCAGTGAGCACTCATGGCAGATGTGGCATGGGCAGGGAGAGCCGTCTGGGAACAGAAATGCCCAAATTGTGCCAAACTGAGAGAAATCCCCAGACCCTGCGGGGTGCCGGGGGTGCCAGAGGGAGGAAACCAACTTGAGTGGACAGTCAGTGAAATATCTCATCCCCCTGAGCTCCAGGTTCTGTAAAACAAGACTGGTGAGGAGCTTACATAGCCTGGGTGGAGGGGTGTGGCATGACCCTTGGCACTGGCATCCCGGACAGGTTGGGCACAGGAAGGCTCCAGCCCTCTGGAGCTGGAGGAGGCAGGTTCAGTGCCATCATCCACTCTGGTATCGGTGGTGGCAGAGAGGAGAGGAAGGAGAGGATGTGTGCCAGTGACTTGGAGCAGAGGGGGTGTGTGTGGGAGAGCCAGAGCTCGGCACCAAGACATTCCCTACCAATAGGTGAAATAAGAGGTGGTTAGCAACACATCCTGGCATCCCTGCCATGGAGCCTTCTCCTCAGGCATTGGAAGAGGAAATACGGATTTAAGACCACTGCTCTAACAGAGAGAGGTAATGATGTGTTTCAAGGCAGAGATGGTATCATTCATAAAGCCAGTGCTGCTTAATTACATCAGCCCCATTTAAAAGAGAAATGATTTCCTGGTGAGTTTCTGGTTTGTTTTCCCTCTGTCCCACTGTATCTCACCATGGCTCCAGCTGTTTGTCAGGCTCCTTGGGGTCTCTGTCTCCAACCACAGCTTGAGGCTTAGCTGCCAGCCCTGGGGACCGCAGGGTGTCACTGTCACCAAGTGCCAGCCACTCAGAGAGGCCCCAGAGCTCAGGATAGGCAGAACTGAGGTGATGCCATCTTACCCTGACCCAGGTTGGGGTAGCAGGAGTAGTCTTGTGGGGCAGTAGTCAAGACTAGTTGACCCTATTTTCTTGCTGTCCTGGGTCACTAACTCTACATCCAGTATTCCCATGGGCTGGGGAAAACCTGCTGCCATGTGAGATGGAGGATGTTGTCCCTGTTAGGCACACAGCCCTGCTGCCTTTCCTGGGGACTCCTTGGAGACCCCAGTATTTTTCTCACAGGCTCTGGCACACCAGCTGCCCTGTGGCCCCATAAGCCGAGGCTCTTCCTGCCAGAGAAAAGCTTTTCACGCTGCTCTTAAGCAGCCTTACCCCATGGTGTTTTCCTTTTGCCTGTCATCTCTAGCCTGACGTTATTTGGGTAGAAGCAGAGGGGTGGGAGTTTAGAGAGGCAAAATTGTGGGTTTTTTTATTCCTTGCATTCATAAGACATTTTAAGTGACACACGGAGACAATAATGTATCACTCAGAGCCTGAGTACAGCTTGAAATGGTTTAAAAATACACTCCTGAACTTTCCACCCCTGTTCATGCACAGGCACCATCCCTTTGGGGTCTGCACTTTGGCAAGAACAAGCAAGGAGTTAAGCAGCTCGGCGAGACGAGCTATTTTTAGATTTTGCAAGCTTTCTGCACTGCTCCCATACCCCATTCATTCCTCTAATTATCTGCAGTTGTTTCATGCTGTGTCTCACCGCGTGTTCTCTGGGGGAAGCCACTGGGGCTTTGCCAGTTGATGAGGAGGGGGTGGGAAAGGGGAAGACTCTGCCACATGTGCCGCTGCAGCCTGGGAAAACAAAGGATGCTGTGAGGTTGCTTGTCTGTGGATCATGGGAGACCAGGGCATGGCCACAGGACCGTCTGGACAAGGAAGCAGAGCTTATTAGAGCAACACCCCTAGACGGAGTTACCTGTGGAGGTAGCAACAGAAGGTGTGGAGAGGCTGCCCCCATCACTGAGTTGGGTCCTCTGTGTCCTCAAGCCCTCCCTGTGAAGTGGAGCCCAGAACAACATGTTCTGGGACATGTTCTGGAGCAAAGCCAACATGTGAGAGGGCAGAAGGCAGGAGGGACTGCAGGGCTTGCCAGCCCTTGACACGGCTGCCTGTGAAGATGCTGCTGCAGCATCATAAGAATTTTAGTTAATCCATTAATAGTCTTTGAACAAGTCAACCAAATGAGAAAAGAAACAAGAAGACTCTCCAGTGCCTGGAACTGTGTAGTTGTTTCATTAAACCAGCTCTGTGAGCATCCTCTGTGTTTCACACTCCCAAGGCCCACTCTCAGCACCTTTTCTGGCCCTTAGGAACAGTGACAAAGTGGTCTGGGGGAGGTCAGCCAGGACTAGAGCCCTATATCCCCCTCACACTGCAGAATGAGTGGGCATTGGAAGGACTGGAGGGGACAAGCACTCGCCCTCCCAACCCAGAGGGAGAATCTGTCCGGATCCTTCTAGGCATCACGTCTGATAGCCCCAAGGTTGGCATCTGCAGTTAGTGCTGTTGTGGACTGGTAAGAGCTGGGGGCAGTTGCTGGTGACACTGGTCTCAGATAAGTTGCTCCTGGGAACTGAGATGCCCCAATTCAGGTTTTGTATGGACCTGCCAGTCCTGCAGGGCTGTTACCTTCCCTACCTCTATCTACTTGTGTCTCTCCTTCTTCCTTCAATCCTCTGTCTTGCACTTCCCTTCTGGCTTATCCTGGCCAGCACCAGTGATCATGGGTCTCCTGAGTCCTTCTTCCCATGCAAGCTGTAGCCCAGCTCTGTGCAGGAATGGCAGAGAGAGGAGGAATGTCTTCTCCAACCTTTGCCCTCCCCAGGCTAGGTCAAGAGTCGTCTACCCTGAGGGTACCCCATGCATTGCACCCCTTGTAGGGATGCCCAGACCCAAGAGTTTTTACAGACACACCCCACCCCTCATGCGGGTGAATTACTTGAGCTGTGCCTCTCCTGTCCTGAGCCTTTGCAGCCCCTCACCGTCCTCCCAGTCTGATCTCAAGCCCATCAGCAGGGCAGGGAGGCCATGGCCAAACCTCTGTGTGGTCCCAGCAGGCAGCACAGGCAGCACACATCCACCTCCATCTGCCACAGCATCCAGAGGCACAGACACCACACACCTGAGCTTGGGAAGCTGGCCCGTGCTCTCCATCTGCTCTGTCCGTGGGGAGTGGGGCTGAGATACCCAGACCCCTGCAGCAGCTCAGCTCATCCCTGGGTACAGGCAGGGCCCCAGCAGCCCTTGCCCATGGAGCTTTAGTGCAGCAGGATTTTGGGGTTCAGCTCCCATGAGAGCAAGGGGTCTTTTCCCCTGGAAGCCCAGTTTGGTGGGTGCTGATGGGATCCTGGTGGCCCTTTGCCACGGAGCCCTTGCTGTGGCAGAGGGAGGGCTGCCAGGAGCCAGAGGCTCCCCATCCTTCCCAGCTCCACTCTGCACACATTTGCTGTATTCTCACCTGATTAGTGGATGTGAAATGCAGCCTTTGGCTTTGAGACCCAAAATAGATGTCAGGTTGTCTTTACCGGAGGCTCCTTAGCATGTAAATCCCTCCCCAAAATGGTGCAGTTGAGTGCTTCCAAAGGGATGGCACCTCTGGGATCCCGGTTTTCTGGGGGATCCCCACCCCAGCTCTACATCAGCAGTATCCTGCTGAGCAGGGAGAGCCGCCAGGTTTCCCCAAGCCCTGCTTGCAGCTGTGGGACAGGGATGCAGTGGGGTCCTGGCACAGCTCCCCAGTGACAGGCTTGTGTTAGAGACAGCGCTTTGCTGTGGGGAGCAACATCCCTCCTCCTCTCCCCCCTTTCCTTTCCTTTCCTTTCCTTTCCTTTCCTTTCCTTTCCTTTCCTTTCCTTTCCTTTCCTTTCCTTTCCTTTCCTTTCCTTTCCTTTCCTTTCCTTTCCTTTCCTTTCCTTTCCTTTCCTTTCCTTTCCTTTCCTTTCCTTTCCTTTCCTTTCCTTTCCTTTCCTTTCCTTTCCTTTTGCTACATGGAACCCAGCAGGTTTCTAGGGAGGTATCAGGGCCAGCAGGCAATGACATTTGTTTTGGCACTTACGCTGTCGTCACCAAAAAAAACCCCTAAAAAATCGCTGCCTCTAGGGAAGAGCTAGGCCCAGTGACATTCGCTTCATCTTACAGCAACTAATGCATCCGGCAGCATCCCCAGGAACCGTGCGCTCTGCCAGGATAAACGAGCTCTGTGCTGCCAGCAGAGCTGCCTCCCCGGCCATCCCAGTGCTGGGTGGCCCACTGGTGGCACTGGGGACCGGCTGCGCTCAGGGCAAGACCTCTCCCGGAGTCAGGGCTACCACGTGCTACAACAGCCACCCACGAGCCATCAGCTCTGCAGAGGGCAGAGAGCGGGTGTTTATTAAGTGACACTAATTGCTCGATACTTTTGCAGTGTTCCCTACCTGGTAAAGATTGAGTCAAAAACCAGCGCCCGAGGAACCTCCTCTATTAAACCGACAGTCATTAGAGCTGACTTGGTGCTACCTCATTAAGCGGCTGTAATTGAAGGAGTTAATTGATTATCAATAGTTTGAGTTCCCTCTCCCCATGCCCGCAAGGCCCTGCTGGGTCTTCTTCGGGGGCCAGCATTCATCATGTGGCTCGGACGTGCCTCACTGCTGGCAGTTGCAGCTTTGGTTGCTCCGTGCATTCCCGTCTCCGTGCCGTGCCCGTCGGGATGCTGGCACTGCTGGCAGCGTTTTTCACGTGGGTCCTTTGCATTGCAGCTTATTCACCCAGATTTGGCGCTGGCTCAAAACCCATTTCAAATACTTCTGATGGCTCCCCTTTCTGTAGCTGTTCTTTAATGCATATGTATTATATTTGGAGAGGGTGTGTGTGTGGGGATTCGGTGGCTCTCTCCTGGGTGTGAAAGCAAAAGCAGAGCCTCCAAACCAGCTGCTCCCCAAGCAGCTCCATCCCGCAGTGCAGGGGTGTGGGGCACAGCCTGGCGAGGGGGCCTGGCTGCCCAGCGAAGGCTGCGGGGGTGGCTGGCACTCTGGTTTTCCTGTGTGTGGGTGCTCAGGCTGCCTCCCTTGCGCAGACACGTGCTGCCTGACTCAGTCACACCTCTGCTGTTTTTGGAGGTGGCCTCTAACACCCTGCCTCGCTCAGCAAAAAATAGGGAGATACTGTGCTTCCCCCAGCCAGCCTGAAAGCGCATCCCCTACACGCAGGAGCAGCCACTGGGCTGCACATCCTGGCCCTGGGCTGCTGGAAATGGGACAGGCGTGGGACCCTTCTGGCAGAGATGGGTCTGTACTCAACCCTCCTGCCATGGGGATCTCTGCCTCCTGCCTGTCCTGCCCTCAGGAGCAGCTTGCCCTTCTGCCAGGAGTAGAGTGCCCAGAGAATCCTCGGGTACCCCCAGGAGCTGATATCTCTTTTCTGTGCCCAGAGGACCACAAGTGACATGAAGGTGGTGACGCTGCTGGGAATGGAGCCAAAGATCCTCTCCACACCTCTATCCTCACCCCTCCCCAGCCTCCACGGAGGGCACAAGCAGGTCTCAGAAAATCAGGGCCTAGGGGTGCCACAGCCCATCTATCTGCTGCCAGATTTTTTGGGGGGGCAAATGCCATTGCACTGCCCCAGCTCAGGGGCTGTGCTGCCTCACAAGTGACAGCAGAGACTGCAAGAGGGGACATAGACAAGCCAAGAGGAAACTGTTGCTCCCCACCTTCGTTAGTTTTAACTAATGAGCTGTTTATAGGAGTGACATGACACCTGCTTTCCTCTTTATAAATTCAATAATTTATGAAAGGTATTAAAGGCAAAACAGCCTCCCGGATAAAGCCTGTGATGCGTGCATGCTGGGTATTAGCCAGACGGGACAATGAGCTACACTTGAATGACACATGAAGATATCTACCCTCTCCCTCTATAAATTATTAAGGGACTTTCTTTGCACGTAATTACATGAGCTTTTATGTTTCTCACTCCCTGCTTTTAATCCTTTTTGGAAAGGTGCCAGTCACTTATAACAGGAGCTGAGCAAACAGCAAATGTTACGGCTGGTTTTGGGGTTGGGTTTGGGGTTGCTGCAGATGACAGAGCTGCAGGAGAGGGCACAGGGGTGAGCCCATCCCACTCAGCATGTGCCACAGCTGGGCTCTCCCCACACACCACCGCAGGGCAGGACAGGGACAGGGTTTGGGCCCAGCATGAGGTGCTTTTGCTCCAGCCTGGGTTTGGGGAGAGGAAAGAGCAAAGCAGGCGCCAGTGTTTTAAACGCTCTCTAACTGTGCATGTAAATCAATTATGTGCAGATGTAATTGGGCGTGCAAATGTCACTAGGAGGCTGTTTACATGTACAGTGTACACTAAGGGAGCACATATGTGTGCAAAGAAACGCTGAGCATATTAGTAATAATTACACCCTAAGAGTGTATGGGTGCTTGGTCTGCTGCCTCCGCTTCTCTGGCTCTGGCCTTCAGGGAGAAGAGCTCCCTCCTTGCCCAGCCCCATGCCAAACCTCCCCTTCCCTGACTGATGTGCTTGCTCCCAGTCTCTGCCCAGCCTCCAGTACAGCTCAGCTCCCTTCCCTGCTCCTCTTCATCGCCTTTCCCTGTGTCACTTGCTGGGCTGGCTGCATCCCCAGCTAAGCCATGCCCATCTTTGCCTGCTACATCAGGCAGAGGCCAAACTTCTTCTAAACATTAAGGTGAGGAGCCCATTTCATCCCCTCCAGGCACCCTGACCCCTCTCTGTTAGTTGCCAAGCGTCTGTGAGTCAGCCCCTGCGGGGTGGCTCCCACACCACCTTCACATCCTCCACGCCCAGCACAGCCTTTGCTTTTTTCAGTGTGGGCATTTGACGCAGCTCTCGTGTCCTCTGCACTCACGGTGCTCACCAAGCCCTCCTTTGTGCCAAGATCTTTAATCATCGTTCTTTGTCCCGTTGCTTCTATTCTTACACCAAGCTGTTAAAAAGCTGTCACTGTCATAACTTCCCTTGTCCCAGAAATTATCTTTCATCTCCTGGACATGGGCTACAATAGACACTGAGGTGCTTTATATTATTAATACCTTCTGTATATGTGTCAATGAGCTTCAGAACTTAATGGAGCCTTTTCCCTCAGCCCTTCAGGCCACATGTTTGGGCTGCTTGACAGAGCAGTCCAACTATCAGCACTTGAATCAAGCTGACATGAGGAGATGTGGCCTCTCTCCATTGCGGAATATTACATAGAAAGGCCTAATTTCCACACCCTGAACTCAGACAGGTCACTCAGACAGGTCACTCAGACAGTGCCCTGGCAGACACCTGGATGAGCAGCCCCTGTGCACCAGCAGCTCCTCCCAGGCTTCAGCAGCACCTGCTTGAGGGACACTACAGAAAGGACTCAGCTGCACGCCTGCAGCCTCCAGCAGCAGAGTGGAGACTGTGGTGAGATCTCCTCTGTGGCCTGCACAGCCTCAGCCCATGTCAAGGGTGACATTGTGTGGCGCCTGCTGCAGCTGTTCCAAATGGATGGCTGGTGGTCATAGGATTTTTGGATCATTCTGCTCCAAATCAATCAGCTGACCAGGGCAGGGAGAAGTACAAGAGAGTAGAGAGAGAAACCATTATGATAATACTTGATAACGATCCTCAGTTTCACTGAGGAGCAGCCATACAATGCAGAATTTGGACTCCCTCCAGCTGATAATGAGAAGCCACTGGACTGACTCAGCCTGCTGCGAGGAGGCATCAGCACACATCCAGATGGCCACGGGGATGGGGGAGCAGGAATATCCTGCCTTGCCTCACCGTCCCACTCCCCCCACACTTCCCAAAATGTCACCACCTCCAAGGAAGAATGTGATCTGGGAGCACATTCCTCCCTGACTGCATCCGCAAGGGCCCAGTGGAACAGCCATCCTCAGGAACAGGTTCTGGTGCCAGCAGTGCTGCAGAGGGCAGGGGAGGTCTGTATCCATGTGTTGTGCAAAGCCAGTGCCTGTCCCAAGCAGCCAGAAGGTTACACTGCTTTCTCCATGGACTGGTTAGTACTGGGCAGGATCAAGGAAATGGTTGCTGGTCAAGCCGAGGGTAAATGTGGGGTACCATCCTCTCCAGGTGTGCAGAGGCAGAGCAGGCACAGACCCTCCCCCTGTCCTTGCTGCCAAAGGGAAGAGGCTGAAGGGGCAATCAGCCGATTTGGTGTTCCCAGAGCCAGTGCTGGCAGTACTTCAAAGTGTGGTACATCTTATCTCTGCCTGGCATTTGCATGTATTTTCTCAGTTCAGCTTGTTACGACAAAAGTGTGAAAATCTGAAAGAAAAGGAATGATAATAATGGGAATAATTAAAATCCCCCCCCTTCCTGCCAGCTCAGCCCTTTCTGGACCTTCTGTGGGTTTCCTGGACACGTGCACTGAAACCAAGGGAGACAAGGATGTCCCAGGACAGATCCGTTCCCCACTGCCCAGGCAGAAGGCTCGGTCCCTCATGCCGTGTGCAGGTGCCACCTCTCCAGGAGGGAGCTGAGAGCAAGGATAGACTCCTGCCTCCTGCCAACAGAAGGGAACCATCTGCCACAGCCTGTTTTCATCTGAGGATGGCAGTGGCAAAGAGCTGGAGCATCTGTCTGAGGGACGAGCCCCCGCAGATGGACACCCAAATGTTCTTGCTGTTCCCTGCAGGTTTTAAAGAGGAACATGTTCAGTGAGGGCTTGTGAGCTCAGCTGCTCTGCAGTGTTCTCTGCATCCAGGGGCTGCACGGAGGTCAGCACGGGATAGTCTCACCTCTGCAGGGCCAGAGCCCTTTGAGTCACTCCAAGCTGCAAAAAGGAGGTTGACCCAGCTGAGGGTTTGACCCACAGCAGCTGGAGTTGATCTCTACAGCATAGATGAGGCCAGTAAAGGTGATGGGAGAGGGAAAAATGGCACATCTGCTGCAAAGCTGGCACCTGCACAGACTGTTAGTGGGGCCAGGAGGGAATGGGACTCCCAGTGAGGTTTGGCTGTGTGCGTCTGGCTGTCCCCTGTGCTCTGTCGCCCATGCTACAACACATCAGAGACCTTAACAACAAGCTCACGGGTCATGACGGGTTGGTAAATGTAGAAACATGGGAGCCTTCGGGACTTCTGAGCAGGGACCGGCACAGAGATCAACAGGGTTCATTGCTGCCAGAATCTGTTTTTGTCCACGGTGATCTTGGGCCTTGTTGGGGTGAGGAAGTTGTTGTCCATGAGCTGGGGTGAGAGTTTAAAAGAGAAAAGCCCAAATGGCAGTGCTGCTCCTCAGGGAGGTTGGTTGTACTGTCTGCTCTGTCACTGAGAGTAAGGGTCTTGGTGCTCCAGTGAGGAGAGCAGCTATTAAGTGATGCTTTCTTCTCCCTGCATTCTCCATCCTCCCCATCGCCTCACCCCACTGCTGCCCAAAATGCACACTGAAGCTGTCAGAGCAAGCCACGGCTGTTCCATAGCAGAGGTGTGCATGTATGCCCTCTTAGCCCCAAAGCTCATCCCTGCTTCTGCACGCCCAGTCCCCCGTCCTCTGCCACTCACCTCCCTCCCAGGGTGGGGTGGCTCTTGGAGCCGGAGTGGGAAAGATGGTCTTGGAAGGCCCCCTGCTTCCAAGCAGTGCATAGCATGCCTCTCACATGCCACCAGTGCTGCGTGCATGGCGTACTTGCTGTGTCTTTGTGAAAGGGCTGAGGTAAAATTTCCCCTCTCTCACACCAGACAATGCCAGGAATTATTCCAGAGTGTTATTAAATACGCGGTGCCCTGCACTTTAGTGGGGCTTTAACGGTGGGAGAAAAGCATTAAAAACGGCATTCAGAGCTCTTAGCCTGTCTTTTGTCCTCTGGTGTTTTTTTTTTCTGGCCAAATTCAGGTTGCTGGCTTTGTCTGTATTTGTGAAGTGCTATTAACAGCGATGGCATCACTGCCATAGCCATAATAATAAGAGGCATCGATCCACACTGAGTAAAGGTCTGAGGACCACTGAGAGGGGCCAGGTTGAGTTTCCTTGATGTCAGGAGCAGAGTGCGTGCACGCACACACACATTCTCAGCCCCCTGTGTTTCTTGCCATGAGGATTCTGTGCCCAAGCCCATGCAGGGCTACATACCTGATGGGCACCCACTCTCCCAGCCAAAGCAGGGTCTGCACTTGTGGGAGCCTAGGAGTGGGCAGGAGTGGGAGCAGAGAGCAGGAGTGATTCAGCCCTCAGCTGCCAAGCTCACCGTGCCCACCCTTTGTTTATTCCTGTGTCAAGCAGGAGGAGAATAGGGCAGCAGCCTCTGCTTGAGTGCCAGGAGAGGCTCACGCTGCCCAGAGCTTGCTTGTAGCCCACTGCAAGGACATGAGCTTGGGATGGCCACGCCTGTGCCCCACGGCAGGCACGTGGGGCATTTGGCTCAGCTTGGCGTGCTGAGGGGAGGCGGTGGCACACGAGAAGCCTGGGACAAGCACACTGCTCTGCTTTTGTTGGAGGGAAGAAGGGAGGCCTGCCCAGAGGGATGCTCTGCATGGGCATCTCCACTCCTGGGCACAGTTCAATGGCTGGTGGAGGAAGGCCAAGCCATTGCCTCTCACAAAAGCTCCCACTGAAAGAGCTGTCCAAGGGAAGGCCTGTGGGATCCAGCATGTGGGATCCACTGAAGGAACTCCTGGCCCCAGCCCTGCCAGTGCAGAGGGTCCTGGTGCCTGTACCTTGGGTCCACCTTGGCCAGGAGTCAGGGACAGCTGGATAGCAGGCAGGACAGAGCAGGAAGCACCCCAGGAGAGCCCTGCCGAGAGGAAGCAGGAGGAGAAAGTGCACATTAGAAGCAAAGTGTGTATCCATTACTGATAGAGGGTCAGACTCGGCTGAAAGAGCCAGTGCTGGGCAAATCAAATGCTGCTCGATAAAGAGTGTCCATTATGGAAGGGGGAAGTGGTAGGCAGCGCTCGGGAAGTCGTGCACTTAGTCCTGAATGAGGTGCCACCAGCTCAGCTTGTGCCGAGCCTCCGAGGGGGCTTTTGGGATCACCAGGTCCCAGATCAGTCCTCAGAGGTGTTCCCCCACTCCGTGTCTCCTTTTCTCTCTCATGCGCCGGGGTGAGAGGACAGTGAAAAGCGAGGAGCAAAACGCTCTGCTGAGGCAGCTGCTGTAGGACGGACCCTCCGGCATCCCCAGCATACCCCGGCATCGTCCTTCGGCGGGCGCGGGCAGGGCTGGGCACTGCCGCGACGGTCCGTCCTCTGCGGGCAGCGACGCTGCACGGGCGGCGGCTGCGGGGGCCAGCAGCCCCCGAACGGCTCCGGTTTGCGGGGGAGCCGGGCTCGCTGCCCCCGCCCCGCAGCGCCGGGCACCCGCACTCCCCGCGCGGAGCGGGGGCGGCGG